>CAHIKZ030000845.1:602500-660000 GCA_903632075.3 Acanthosepion pharaonis
GTATTAATCTTCAGTTCTCTTTCAGAATGTGAGTGATAATGGCTCTCCACAACTTCTTATTCTTTGTAGCTCGAAGAAAATTTTCCCCCTCACTATCCCTCTCCGCCTCTGTTCCGTCATTAATTTTCACAGTCTTGTTAGGTATTTAATTCGCTGTTTCCATGGGCCTCTCTTGCCTTGAATATATACGGTGAGTGTCAAATTCTCCAAGCCCGCTTTCCTCATTATGTATCTCAAAAAATGCTCCGTACATGATATTCTCAGCATCCTTCTCTAGAATCAAATCTCAGTTGCAGCAAGATTCCTCTTCATCTGTGAGCAAATTGTCCAGAATTCGCTACAATCCAGGAAGATTGATATTATATAGCAACTGATCACTTTTATCGTTGTTTCCATCGAAATTTTCTCGTTTCTTAATAATTTGCTTAGTTTTTGAAGGCATCATTCGCTATTCCAATGTCTCTTCGCATTAATACTGTTAGAATTTCTTTTTCCCACCGTTATGGATAAAATAGAAGGGTGGTCTCATCTCCTTAGCCTTTTGAAAGTGACCGTTCCCGGAGAAAGAAACTTCCATCACCGATAACTTAGGGGATAGTTGGCAAAGTAAGGCCGATTAATCGTCATATTTTACAGCCGTGAGTGAAGGCCTGGGTTCTATAGCAAACCTGAGCCAAAAATGTTTGATATCGCACACACACACATATATATATATATATATATATATATATATATATATATGTCTAACCTCTCGGCCACAGATATATATATATATATATATATATATATATATATATATATATATGTTTATTATAAACAGAGCATTTACTTAAATACTTGTATCTATAAAAAGAATGTTAAACATAAAATGTCTTCAATAAATAAATTGTCGGACTTTGTCCATTTCTTAATATATATATATATATATATATATTGATCTCAGCGAATGAAGAGGGCTACACATCATGGATATGCTACAGAGGGGGTCAGTCGAAATTATAACAGAGTCACCGGAAGTCCGTTGCAGTTTCATAACTGTATACTGCATGGCTCATTACATATGTGCCGCAGAGGAAAAGGTCATGAAATCAAGTGTGTGGGTCATTTCCTGGCAAGTTGATGTCCACAAACAAAATCACGCTATCGGCACTTTCTTCTACTCTAATTTTCTTTCAGCTTCAACCAACTCTTGTAAAGCCAAACGACGATAGGGAATGGATGACGGGAGCAGGTTTTGGTGAAACTCGAAGCTTCTGGTCCTGAACCTGCTCATTTGGGCTGAATGTAGGCGTCAACACTATTATCATAGAAATTAAATTCTTAGATGCAAGATAAAGCCGACGACGACGATATGTGTATTTGTGTGTATGTGCGTTTTTTTTAAAATATGTGCTTACTTTGGCACAAGGTGGCAAGTATGGAGCTCCCAGTGAGGATCGAACTAATTTGAAGGGGTCAACCAAAGTAGAACGTTTCTGGGGTGCATATATGCATGTATGTGGGGTGGTAGAGATGAGCGGGTGTTAGAAAATAAACGGAAAGTTTGTAAAGAAATACAGAGCAAGATAATCAGCTTGAAACTAGGGACAGAAAGAGGGAGAGAGAGAGGAAATAGGAGGGAAAGAAAGAAAGAGTTAGCGAGAGAGAGAGAGAGACGTGGAGGGAGAGAGAGGACAAAAGAAAGAGAAACGGAGAAAGAGGGAGTGAGAGAGATGGGTTAAGAGAAAGCGAGAGGAAGACGGAAAGACGGAGAAAGGAGAGACAGGGATAATGAGAAACATGTCAAAAGATAAAAAAAAAAGGGAAAGGGGGAGAAGAAAAGCAGACAGAGAGGGCGAAAGACAAATTTCGGGAGAGAGAAGATAAAAAAAGAGAGCAGAGAGAAAGAATGGAGAGTAAGAGAAAGAAAGACAGGCTGGGAAAGAATGAATGGGTAGATAGATGGATGGATGAAGAGAAAAGGCAAGAAGGAAGATAGAGGGGGAGAGAGTGGGAAAGAGGCAGAGGAGGAGGGAGAAAAGAACATGGAGACAGAGGGAGGGATAGAAGAGAAAGATAGAGAGAAAGAAGTTAAAATTCCGATTAATGTTGTTGATTCCCGTTATATTCCGACTACAGGTTCTCAAAAGAGCAAACTTTATCAACTATCAGAAATTTCGGTTGCCCGGAAGACCCCTAAGGAACCAGCAGTAAAAGGAGACAAATCAACATATAGAGTTCGCACATATGTTAAAACAAAGCAAAAACAACTATGGACTGTTATAAAAAAACGGAACTTCCCACTAGGCATCAATCATACACATATATAGCAAAACCTTACAACAATCATAGTAATATTTGCAACCTTTGCCAACAAGAAAAATTAGCTATAATAACATTTCCAGAAGAAGAAAAAAATCATTTTGAAAGAGAGATCGGAAATTATGACGCTTTGTATATATACTAAAAAGTGCCTTTTGTGTTCATATGAAGTGGGATGAAAAGAAAGTATGTATATTTAATTTACTCCCCAGCAATAAATTTAAATTACACTTGCTTTTCCTCTTTCTTCTTCGCCTCCGCCTTACTTTCTACCACGCCACCATGTCGTTCGCTTATCCATTTATTGAACAATTTAGCGTTCATCAAAAATATTAAAAAAAAAAAGCATTAGGAAATCAATTGACCGAAATCGCCTGAAGATACCGAAGGGTTGAAACCAAGGTAGCGGAATTGGCTGATCTCTATTTTTTACTTCATATATATATATATATATATATATATATATATATATATATATATGAGAAGTAATAAATTTTGAATTTATTAAACCGACAGTTGATATAACTTTAAACGTTATTTTAGTGGATACCCATATTTGAGTAGACGTTCCGTTTATTTATTAAACAGTTTATTCATTTATCGTCAGATCTAAAAATACGTTCTCCTTCTGCAAATGAGGATACACGTTCTAATACTGTCGGAGACCACATTTTTTCAAATAAGATTTCTTCAACATTCAAGCCGGTAGACGAAAAGAAATAAATATGCTGTTTAATAAATAAACGGAACGTCTACTCAAATACGAGTATCCACTAAACTAACGGTTAAAGTGATAATATAGATATATGACAAGTTTTAAGATAGGGAACATAATTTAATATTTAACCGATTAAAGTTGAATAAAATATAACCTCAATTAAAATTGAATAAAATAAATATAACCTCAATTAAAATCGAATAAAATAAATATAACCTCAATTAAAATTGAATAAAATAAATATAACCTCAATTAAAATCGAATAAAATAAATACAACCTCAATTAAAATTGAATAAAATAAATATAACCTCAATTAAAATCGAATAAAATAAATATAACCTCAATTAAAATTGAATAAAATAAATATAACCTCAATTAAAATCGAATAAAATAAATATAACCTAAGGTGCCTTTCGGTCGATACTTCATTATAATTCAATCGTCAACATGAAAATACTACTGAAGGCATTTTTTTTTTTAAGTAGGATCTTAAAATTGGACAGAAGAAAAGAGGAGAAAATATTATTAATGTTTTTAATAGTTTTACCTACATAGCGTCGCAGTGACTTTTAAAACAATAAATAAGTTTTGTTAGAGTGTTTACAGATAGAGGGGAACGCACTTTTAGTAGAGAAGCTGGTACATGCTACAGTTGAATTAAATTTAGAGTAGAATTTAAATTTAGAATTAAATTATAGACGATGAGATCGTATCGGCTAAAAATGGACTAAGCGATCCAATATATGATAGTCTGATATATACAGAGCACTTAGGAGGACAAACTGCTTGAGTATCATCAAACTAGAGAAATTTTAAGTTTAATGTTACTCAGAACAACACTTTCAAGGTAGCTAGAAAAATATCAGTGATTTCCTTGTGTTCGGCATAAAGTTTACATTCCGAGCATATGAGTGCACTTTTGATAAGGTTAATCTTTCTAGATTTGGGGGCAAAGGAATCCCAACTCAGGCACAACTCTGTAAAAGTGGGTTTTCAAAAGCAAAAGGTGTGGAAGTTATCTCAAGTTACAAAGGCGACATATTATTTTCCTTTCCATCGTAAATTGTAAGGAGGGGCGGAGATTGTTCAAATGTTGAAAAAAAATCTATTCGCCTCGCTATGAGATGTAAAAAGCGCAAAAGTATCATCGATATGACGTACGTAACAGTTTAGTTTGGGAAACTTTTCGAGCGTTAGATTCTTCTGGAAACCTACGAAAATATTAGCCATAAGGGATCGGAGAGGACTACCCATCGATACGCCATCAATCTGTCGATAAATAACATTATTGAAACTGAACGAGACAATTTTTTGTTAATTTTTTTTGCCGATAAGACCTCGTCGTCTATAATCCACTGTTTTAATTCTATTGGAGTACATACCATCTTCTCTACTAGAAGCGTGTCTCCCCCCCCCCATCCGTAAAGACATTTTGCCTACCCTCTAACAAAACTTAATTATTTATCACTTTAAATATCAGTGCTAGGCTGACTATGTAGCGGCTAGCTATTCAGCGGCTAGAAGTGAGGATTGCTCACCACGCGCCTAGTCCTATTTGTAGTGCCAGTAATATCATCCGGGCATTCACAGACACACAAAGCTGCCATTGGTGAACACTTGTTAAGTACAAATGTTTGTAGGAACAATTATTCAGAAGAGTCTTATCTGTTCTGCACAGAGCCCGGACATTCTGAATATTATTCGTTTATTTATTTATTTGTTTGGGTTAACTATTTGTTTTTCATTTTGTATTATTTTCGGTTTTTGATGTTTTATTAACGTAGTTAAAAAATTGGAGGATTTGCTTAGGTTGCATATTTAATAGTCTTGGTGTAGGAAGATAATTAAGGCTATTTATTCGTTCAATGTTTAGATTGCTTACTGTAGTCTATTCTGTTATTTTAGGGTGTAGGACAGTTTTTAATTTACTTATTTGGATTTATTATTTTTACTTGTTTTTGCTTATTTATGATAATTTATATTAGTTCTAACGGTTATTATAGCGGGCCGATTTGTTAATTTGTTCATTGATTTATTTATTTATTTGGATTAATTTTTATTAGTTTTTTATTTATTTACTTATTTTTTTATTTTGTACGCTCTTTACGCTTGTTGGGGGGGATTGTAAGTGTCTTTTATCCTTTTTATACTCTTGTGGAACTTGCTATTTTCACCCCATTTGAATTTTAATTATTAGTAATTAAAATTTATCTCTTTTTTAATCGCGTTCCACCTTTCCCTCCTCATTTGTTATATTGAGTGTGTCTTTGACTGTTTTCCAATTTGCCAACGTACACCTTTGAAAAAGTGTTGATCGGAAGGTACCTAAGGTATAACATGACGTCCGTTTTGCTTAAATCTATTTTTATTTTGTATATTTTTATTTACTACACACACACACACACACACACACACATATATATATATATTCAAAAATATATATTCACACACACACATAGGTATATATATATATATATATATATATATATATCACACACACACACACACACACACACACACACACACACACACACATATATATATATATATATATATATATATATATATATATATATGAAAAATTGTCAGAATCTTAAAAGCAGTGTGCTGCGAAAATCAACGAATAAAAATGATCTCATAATTTTCTATTCTCAACATATATACATTTTTTTATAACTTAGTCTTTAGTGTAGTAATAAATGTTTGATCATCTTGGTGTATTTTTAAAACCAAACAGGTTGTAAAGATAAATTGTTACAGTTGTGAAAATGTATTTTAGAATTCGCGGTTAAAGAACCGCCCAAATTATTTGTGAATTGTTGCAGATATATTTTTTTAGTTTATGGAGATTGAAGTTTTCGTATTTACCGGCCAATGAGATATGTACCCTCAAGTCCTTGTGAAAACCTGGATGGAGCCGGTGTGATCTTTTTTGTTCAATAGAAAGGCCTGCTATTAGGGGTTATGGTCAGAATCATTGAAGAGGGAGCATTAGAGCCCACGCCGAAGGGGTTATAAATCAACACGGGGTAAGAAAAAAGAGCCGGCAGATTCAATTCCCAGCACAGAAAATCCCTTTCTGCATCTTCCTCAGAAGAATTTAAACGAAACGAACGTTCAAGTTTAACTTTCCGGTAAAGAACTACATAAAGCCCTCGAGGCAACAACCTGTTGAAAACACGAAACCCCTTCGTGCTGAGACATTCCTAATCAGTTGAATACATTTTATTTCCTGTCTTGCGCAATTTTTTACTTCCTCAAAGTTTTTCTCCTTTTTTTCATTCTTAAATGGCGTAATCTTTTTTTGCAAATGAGTCCGTGTCTTTTGCGCTACTAAACTGTAACACGATTTTTTTGTTAACTTTTTTGAATCAACTGAAATTTGTTCTGCCTATTACAGGCGCACAAAAGGAATATTTTCTGCAAATTTTACATTTTACCCTTTTTTGCCTTAAATATTTTTTCTTTAAAATTTTAAGAAGTCGCTGAGTTCTTTTGTGATTTGCACCTATTTGACCTCAGGTTAAAGAGAAGCAAGTGTTCTTATTTCCCTTTCTATTTCTAATAACTATATTTTTTGTGTTTGGCACAAGAACTTAGATTTGTATCTGTCTATATTTCTGAGATGAGGTATTATGTACACTATTTACATTATTCAGACTATTGTCCTCATCTTTCTCGCCATATTTATAACTACGTTTCGCCCGTTTTACGCTCCGGCCTATTTCAGGTGGTTGGAATGTCGAACTGAACCCTTTATTTCGCTCACTGGGGTAGACTGTTCTAATTCCACGTGCCATGTCTAATGGATGTCAGTTATCAGTTATCTCCTGTTAATTCCCCTCTCCAAGTTCTCTACCGGCTTAACCAGGTATTGAACTCACACTCTTTGGGTCCTGTCACTGGATCTAACTAACGCCTTTATCCACTGTGCCATATGTCCTTGAGAACAGTCTACCCTAGTGAGCGAAATAAACGGTTCAGTTCGACAATCCAACCAACAGAAGAAGGCTGAAGCGTATAACGGTCGAAGGGTTGTAATAAATATGGCGACAAAGATGAGGACAATAGTCCGAATAATGTAAATAGTGAACTTAGATTTGGTTGCGAATTATTTTTTTATATTTTGCACAAAAAAGACGAAAGAGAATTTGTAATTTTTAAATATTTTATATATAAAAACAAAATTAAATCCGGAATAATCATCGGATTCTACTTAAGAGCACTCAAAATTTGCAGCCCTTAATATTTACATGAAGAGGAGAAATACATTGAAAATACTTTCAATCTCCTCCAATAGCCAATTTTATATTCAACGGGAAACAAAAAGTTTCATAAATTATTTCAAAGCAGAAAACGATCTTTCCTGACAAACCCAACGAATCTAAAAATATATTGTTCTACCCACTAACACTATCAAAACTGCAATTGAAAAGAATTTATCCAAATTCAACATAAAATTTGTGACAACTACGTCTAAAACGAAAGAGTTAATACAAAAATAATAAGATAAAACTTGAAGGAGAATTTTGCTCTATTTCCTGCAAGACTCGCCACAAGGAACACATTGGAAAATTCTCAAGGAATATAAATAAAAGTTTATATGAACACAAAAGGGATCTTGTACAAAACAACACATTAAATGCATTAGTTGTTTACCGTAACGAGGTTGGTCACAATTTTGATTTTAAAAAAAATGTTACTCTAACCTTTCCAGCGTCTCTTGTTCGCGCGCATATATAGTCGCATCAACGTAAATATAGACTTAGTCTGATGAAGTTCGAAAGGAAAACTTCTTCCACTTTGCCATACTTCCTTCATATATATATATATATATATATATATATATATATATATATATATATGATTATGCTCTCGAAATAATTCGATTGAGGTCTCGGAGAGGAAGGGATGATTTTATAAACAGTGGCTGCTGCTTCTAATGCAATGCTCTTCTACACGAATCGAGCTCTCCTAGCTACTGACATCTTTAGCATAGTAAAAACGTTAAACTTTCCCTTCCGTTCTGCTGTGCGACGATAGACTGGGAGTAGAACCGCTGACTGATGCCAAATCGATCGGGGTTCGATCCCGGCTTAATGCAATCGGATGTCTAGCCACACTGATGAGCTTTGTTACAGCAAAACAGTCTGTCTGTAGATGACTATATATATATATATATATATGTATACTAGCTTAAAACCTTCTCTATCGCCAGCATTTAAGCGCTACTTCAAGCGGGGGGCTCTTGATTGGGCCTTCGACTTGTTCAGGAGTTTCAGAATACCTAAGTCTAGCATATTCTTAGCATTGGAAGCTCTCCTGGCTGCCATTTGATCTGGGTTTTCATTTTCTCAGGATTTTCTTTTCGCCGCTGCAGCCTTAGCTTTTTTGACTGCAATCTGGTCCTCTGTTGGTGGAGATTTCTTTTTGGGAGGCATACTGCTGCCGTATGCGATAGGCAACAATAAACTACAGTATAACTCAAAATTGACCGCTGCGTTTAAGTATTGCATTAATATTTAAGTTTACTTTTAAAACGTTCAACGATAATTCTTCTACTGCCACTTAATTTAAAGATGATTTGATGTATGTAGGTCCTTACATTCCGTACAAACAATTATTTTTATTTCATGGGTGACTTTCACAGGACTTCGCAATTAATTTTGATTATTCACAAATTTATTTCCAAGATATAAAAATTGTTAAACGAAAAATTTGTCGCAAAAAATCATGTAAAAAATCGCCGAAAACAATCGCAGTAATGAAAACTTGGGAATCCAAAATTTCTATATCAAGAGCTACCGAAAATTAGATAGTTGTGTCCCTTTAATCAAAAATGTATGACACGGTGTCAGACTGACATTCACATTTATTATATAGTTTAGGGGCAAAATGTTTCAACCAATCGCGTAAAGACTGAGGGTTACCTGCCATTTTCAAAACTAATTTACAAACTCACATCAGGTAAGAGGGACTTTCTCTTGCTAAAACGTTTTATCAGGTATTCAATAATAATAATAATAATAATAATAATTTATCACAAACGTCTCTAATTTCGAATAACATCTTAAAGTGCACATCCCAAAAAAATATTCATAAACCATCGATGTTTCAAACCTTAAAACGTATGAAGATAATCACATATGCAAATATTAACATACCACTCCGAGTGTCTGTGTGTGTGAATAATATGACAGGAGAGTTTCATAAGATTTATACTAAGCTGTTTGATTAATTCTTCTTAGTAACTAACAGAAAATTCCAAGATGAGCCTGATCTCCATCAGGATACTCAAGTTCCATTCACCGTGGCTGTGTTTCAGTGATGCATTGATTTTTTTCAACAGTTTTTTTTTAAAAGGTAAGCGACGTTTGTTCAAACACTTGTATTTTTTGTAATTTTTCATATTTTTTATACTTGTGTGCATTTTTCAAATGTAACATGAAGATGATAGACATACTGTCGAAATATTGTTAAACATTGTTAAACACGTCGTTTTTTCTTAGATTGAGCTTTACTCTAAGTGTTAAAAAATATTAGAAGACTTACACCAAACGTTTTGTTTAATAATAATAACAACGGAATTAACTCATTACTGCATAAAGTTTCCTTCAACTTTCAGTTGCTTCTGCTTTGTTTGGTTTATTTTGTTTTACAGTATATCAACACCTCCATGGATTATTTAATGCCGACAACATTTTTGTTGCTGCTAATATATTTTTTTTTCAAAAATGTATTGCTGGTAACATTTTTTCTTCAAAAATTTATCGCTGGTTATATTTTTTTTAAATGTATTGCTGGTAATATTTTTTGAAAAAGTATTACTGGTAATTTTAAAAAAAAATGTATTGTTGGTAATATTTTTAAATGTATTGCTGGTAATATTTATTTAAAATGTATTGCTGGTAATATTTTTTTAAAATGTAATTCTGGTAATATTTTTTGAAAATGTATTACTGTTAATATTTTTTTAAATGTATTGCTGGTAATATTTTTTCTTCAAAAATGTATCGCCGGTTATATTTTTTAAATTTATTGCTGGTAATATTTTTTTAAATTTATTGTCGGTAATATCTTTTTAAAATGTATTGCTGGTAATATTTTTAAAATGTGTTACTGGTAATATTTTTTTAAATGTATTACTGGTAATATATTTTAAGATGTAATTCTGGTAATATTTTTTCTTTAAAAATGTATTGCTGGTATTTTTTAAATGTATTGCTGGTAATATTTTTTTTAAATGTATTGTTGGTAATATTTATTTAAAATGTATTGCTGGTAATACTTTTTAAAAATGTATTGCTGGTAATATTTTGTCTTCAAAAATATATTACTAGCAATATATTTTTTAAATGTATTGCTGGTAATATTTTTTCTTCAAAAAGGTATTGCTGGTAATATTTTTTCTTCAAAAGGTATTGCTGGTAATATTTTTTCTTCAAAAATATATTGTTAGCAATATATTTTTTAAATGTGTTGCTGGTAATATTTTTAAATGTATTGCTGGTAATATTTTTTCTTCAAAAATTCATTGCTGGTAATATTTTTTCTTCAGAAATGTATTGCTGGTAATATTTTTCCTTCAAAAATGTATTTCTGGTAATATTTTTTTCCAAAAAATTATTGCTGGTAATAATTTTATTTTCAAAAATTCATTGCTGGTAATTTTTACAAAAACGTATTGCTGGTATTGAAACCTATTTTTACATTATCAAAGTGTTTAGACCCCTGTTTGTGGTTTAAATATTTGCTCATACCTTTCTGGGATCTTAATAGCTGCTACCACCCTGGGTCACAGTAGACCTGAGAACACGAGCAATTAAGAGGTGGTTCCACGCTCCTCAAAGCCTCCTGATCAGAGGTCTCGCTGTTGGATGTAGTTTATCATCATGTCCAGGACATGGATGCAGTTTATCGTCTTACCCAGGGCGCGGATGTAGTTTATTGTCATATGCATGACGGTGCTTCTGCGTAATCTAATTTACTGATTAATGGTAATTTGGGGACTGGCAGAATTCAAGTTTTAGGCAACACCTCTTTAAAAAATGGCCGGTATGCACTAATGTGATAAATAGTTTCATTATCCTAGGTTAGTAGGATTTAACTAAACCAAAGCAGGCATGAAACTTACTAATTATTAAATCCACAGGATTCCCCCAAAACTTTTGACCTGTTGTATATATGGTATATTTATTAACTTTTTATATTTCTGCATGAATTATTGAATAAGATAGGCATTGAATGTTTTGTTAATTTTAAAATGAAAAAATGGTTGATTCAAGACTATACTGTTGTTCATCATCCTTATCGCTGGTTCTAGCACTTTCAACTTGGACATCTGAATGAACCAACATCGGTGTTTTTTATTATTTTCCACCTAAGAGCTATTCAAGGTAGAGGGTTACTGAATAAGAATTTTGTAAGGGCGTATCGGGAGGGAGCAAGAGGTGCTTATTAGCATAGCTAACGAGTAAACCTAGACTTGAAGAGGTTAATGTATTATTCCTTTTTATAAATATGGCAAGTAACCACATTAGAGTAGGTTTTGAGTAGTATTAAATTTACTCAAGTTTTTTTTTCTGTTAATAAACTTCTTTGTTTCCTCTACCTAATCTTCGTAATCTCTCTAACAACAGATATTGTACTCAGTGAGACAGGAGAAGTCAGGAAGAGGCAATTTCTCGGTATAAAACTCTCCATTCTGGTACGAAGGCAGCAGAATGTAACATCTGAAGCTGCCCCAGTCTGCTTTCGTGTACCTAAAAATCGTTCTATGGAACGGTCTATCAAGAGATGTCTTTGGTTTGACATTAACTGATTAGTGAATGGTCTGAAGTTCCCAGGAGAGATAAAGCCTCAGCAATGCATTTTTAAGGGCTGGACGTGGAGTGGTCAGAAAGGCTCGCTTATTTTAATTATTCATACTTATTTTATTTATTAACTATTTGTTGAAACTTGAATAAAGCATGGAATAATAATAATACAACACAAAATGTTCTTAAACAAAATGTATTGAAACAAGAAAGGGTACACAATATTTACAGATAGTTTTGGTATATTCTTGGGAAGACCGTTCCTGTAGAATGGGTTGACTTAGTCGCAGTCGGGCAGAGTCTCTGGATTGGATCTCTTCTTCCTTCCCCCGTCTTCCCGGTACCAACCATATTTATATGGTCGGTACTCCACTATGTAAATTAGGTGGATCCTACCACAACACTATTTTTGTTTCATTTATTTATTTCTATTAGTTTGGAAAGAAATTCCTATCGCATTTGAAAAAAAGGAGTAGAAACAAATGCCTCTTTATTCTTAATTGGTATATTCACTTCAGACAATATGTTCTCTCGTTAACCATAACACAATCTATTTCCTTTGGAAAAATGCTGATTTCGAGTTTAAAATTCTTCGTTTTTTTTATACAAAGGCACAGTTTTAAGTTTTCATAATTAATAAACAGTTTATCCTCTATGTGAATGCAGCCAGGGTCTGAAGAGATAACAGTCAGATGAAACCAGGTAGGGAGAGTAAGGAGGATGAGGGAAAGGATCGATATTTAGTATCATTACCTTTTCTTGTCTGTCTATATTTCTGAGATGAGGTACTGTAATTGTTTACATTATTTACATTGTTCGGATCCAACCAACGCTTTTATCCACTGGGCCAATGGACCAGTGACTTGACCCAAAGAGTTGTGAGTTCAATCCTTGGCTACGGCAGTGGTGAACAAAAACTTGGAGAGTTGAGTTAAAGAGAGATGACTGAGACATCCGCAAGAGGCATGGTCCGTGGAACTAGAACAACCTAGCTCGGTGGCCGAAATAAAGGGTTCAGACTGAAATTCGAAACAATGTAAATAATGTAAATATATTTTCTTGATTGACTCAGAAAATATGTGGCCTTCCACTATCGTGTACCGTCCTGATAGTGTGTCGCTTTGACGTGGTAGGACGGCCTGAATGCTTCAACGACCCCCAGAGCTATGTATACGGGGGCTTCGGCTCTTAGCAGGTTCAACCAAGTTCAACAAGTCTATGGGGTAGGAGCCAGACGAAAGACACACTCTGGTCCTCCAGGTTGGGGGTTGTGCAGTAGGCTAACAACCTACCAGTTTAAAAACTGTCATGTTACAGAAACATCAACGATATCTTCGAACTACGTACATGGCCGAGGAAGAGTCCTCCAAAGTGAAGAGTGTGGCACATGCTGCGGGAAATTCCCCGGGGAAGTAGCTGGCACAACACGGGTCGAGCTGAAGAGGATCGCCCGGAACCGCGGCCCTGTGTCCTACAAGGAATTAAGAGGCATAATGAATGAATTATCGTGTAAGATCAACGCATCTTCGCTGATGTCTCATTGAAGATCAGCAGCTATCGTCGACTGATGATTTAAACAATTTAACGACACGGGCATCATTCGTGATTCTAGTCTAAATCACTGATTTGCTACTCTAGAATTCATGATGACACTATTGACTAGGATTCGCGAGGTTACGTCATTTCTTGACTGCAAATAAGCCTTTAAGAACAAGCAGATGAGTAGCTGATAAGTAGGAGGTTGCGTGACATCTAACTTATCGCTATTTCTATTCTATCCTCTATTACTATACGGATCGCTTTTCTCTATACTCTTCACTATACTATTTCTCTATACTGATCACTATACTGATTACTGTTCGAGCGAGTATTATCGAGCAATACTATTAGTACGAGTGATATTCGAAGGCGTCTGGCACCAATATCGTTCAACGGCATTACTATAGTTGTATCTACGATTACAAAGTCACTACTACAACGAGCATTACGAAAGTAACAATGAGTGTTCGTTGACATCACAACACAGATACAAATATTAAATTTATGAGCATAATAATAAATATGAAGATAATATTATTATGAACATAATATTAAATATTACATAAATTTATGAACATAATATTTGTTTTATTTTTTTTTCCTTTATTGTTATAATCTAAAAGTTAAACATAATTTCAATGTTTTTATGTGTAATTAAACCAAAATAAGTGTTCACTTACCCTTTCAAAAGGGAAATAATACACTGATTTTAAATCTCCGCTGCCTTGCGGTTATATCCAAAAAGAGAAGAAAGCTATGGAAGTAAATCAAGACAGAAAATCTGGAGGGGAGACGTGAAGGCGGTTGGCTGTCAATAGACAATCTTCTGGCAACTCCTTCAGCCAAGCCAAGCCAAGCCAAGTCAAGCCGGCGGCAAATGTAATGAGCTCTATGATCTGGTCAGCGCGCGCCCTCATTATCTTATCGCCTAAGCTTGTGCCATAAACGCACTGACAGCCTAAAATCACTGAATTCTGAGCTAACGCTGGTAGCGTTCGGTTTGTTCAAACTTCAGTGCTTTTGTGCCCTCACCAAAAGGTGAAACTGATGTAATCTCTCCAGAGCACAGGCCCAGGCAATGATAAATGAATACCTACCTACTACCCTTTAAAAATTATTTTCTCGTTTTTTCTCCTTTTTTTTTTCACCCATTTGGTGTGCGCATTTTCCCGCTGTTTAAGGGATAAAAATAATAGACACTAGGTAGATTTTTTTCCCGCAGTAGGTTGCCATTTCTTTCTGCGGTAGACCACTTGTTATCCAAGGCTATAGAACCCGGTCTGTCCTGCTATTTACCCAGGGTATTAGCACGTAAATGAATGTAATGGATTTGACTGGAATTCCAACTCAGTTTTCCGATCCTCAATCCGAGCCGCTATCCTCCTCATATATATATATATATATATATATATATATATATATATATATATATATATATATGAACGTCATATGAGGGTCAGGTAGCTAAGTTTCTAGGAGCCGACAGCCAGACACCAACACATATGATTTGATTATAGTGGTGAAGGCCTTGTGCAGAACAAACCACACTTTTTGAAGAGCCGAATACAGAGACCTGGTGCACTATATGCCACAACATCCCCAAACGACCCTCCACAGGTTTTGAATTCAGAGTTGTCCTTCTCCTAGACCAGTTGTCATCCAAGGCTATAGAACCCAATCTGTATTGCTATTAGCCCATAGCTCCCTTCCTTCTCCTCCCACCTATGGGAGGAGAAGAAGGGGATACATATCTTTCCCAAGTAATTAATAATGTAATAGATTAGACTGAAATTTGAACTCGGCTCTCCGATTCCTCACTCCGAGCCGCTATCCATTACTCCACCGTATATTTCCAAATTAGCTGTTTCGTCTTTGTTTAGCATTTCATGAAATACGATGCACTTCATATTCCACTAAACAGAGAACTTTCTTCGGCTGTTTTCATTGTTTTGGGTTTGGATTCTCTTTTTACAGTGGGTGCCAAAATTCTTTAGTGCCCCCAGCAAATACCTTTACAACTATCCATCCTACAAACACTCTCTCCCTAATGATTTTTTTTCTTTTTCTCATATTCTCTTACATTCAGTAGCCCCCACCCCCTTGCGTCTTATTGGCTTTGTTGCCTTACTTGGGATGAAATAATTAAAAAATGATAAGATGCTGAAAAACGCTCGGCCCAACCATGAAGCTAACCAGTATATTCTTATATTTCTGGGATGCGATTAATTGTCACAATCTTTGGTGTTCTTATCACATTTCGGCCGCTCTGCTCTCAGGTCTTCCTAAAGGGATTGTGATCTAAATTTTTATCTAATCTTGTGGGGTGGATTGTTTTTGTTCCGTTATCCATATTCAGAGATATCTAATCAATGTCTTATTTAGCACTGCTCTGGTATTGAATTACGTTTTATTTAAATTTCTTTTTATTTACCGTAATTCCCCATATATAATACGCATTTTTTAAAAAAATAATAAGCAAAATTAGAGGTGCGTATTATGCACAGCTACAAAAAAATGCCGTTTCATTAGTCGATTTCAGTTATGAAATGACTACTCACCACAAGCATACGACAATTTGACACTCGGCGATTGCGACTCCATAAGGATGTCAAATACAACCATATGTACGTAACAATATTTACAAATAAAATAAGAATTATCATAAAACTAAATTAGATATTATTCTATATTTAAAACCATTTTATAATGTGTAAGAAACACTGGCCGTAATGAAGTTGAAAAGGTAAAATTTATAGGTGTTTGGTTACCAAATAAAGGGTGTGTATTATGCGTTAGTAGAAGCATTTTCCCACGCTGTCAGCTCAATTTTAGGGGTGCGTATTATGGATGAATCGTATTGCGTATCATTGCCTTTTACTTTTTTGCACTTTCTTTCTTTCTTTCTTTCTTTCTTTCTTTGGTTGTTAATATCTTTCGTAACAGCTTTTCTTTCTTTTTCTCTTTTATTTTTTTTTTTTGTTTTCGTTACCTTTTGTGCTTTTTACTGTCTTTGCGTTTTTTCTGCTTTCTTTTCTTCTTTGTTTGTTTGTTGGTTTCTTTCTTTCTTTCTTTCTTCCTTTCTTTCTTTCTTTCTTTCTTTCTTTCTTTCTTTCTATCTTCCTTCCTTTCTTTCTTTCCTTATTCATTTAAGTTTTTGCCTTTCTTATTTATTTTTCTTTCTGTCTGTTTTACTTTCTTTTTTTTTTTACTTTTTGTGACTTTTTACTCTTTTTCGCCTATTCCTTCTTTCTTTTTGCACCTTTTTCACTTCTTTCTTTCTTTCTTTTTTCTTTCTTTCTTTCTTTTGTCATTTGCTCGCAATCATTCACAACATATACGTTTCTTGTTTTCTTTTTCCATTCTTACTTTCTTTTATCTTTCTTTCTATATTTCTTTCTTTTCATCCTTTTTTTACATCTTTCGCATTTACTTTCTTTCTTTCTTTTTGCCCCTTTTAACATCCTTCACATTCTATTCTTTCTTTCTTTTTGCCCCTTTTAACCTCCTTCACATTCTATTCTTTCTTTCTTTTTGCCCCTTTTCTCCTCCTTCACATTCTATTCTTTCTTTCTTTTTGTCCCTTTTCACCTCCTTCACATTCTATTCTTTCTTTCTTTTTGCCCCTTTTCACCTCCTTCACATTCTATTCTTTCTTTCTTTTTGTCCCTTTTCACCTCCTTCACATTCTATTCTTTCATTTTGCCCCTTTTCTCCTCCTTCACATTCTATTCTTTCTTTCTTTTTGTCCCTTTTCACCTCCTTCACATTCTATTCTTTCTTTCTTTTTGCCCCTTTTCACCTCCTTCACATTCTATTCTTTCTTTCTTTTTGCCCCTTTTCACCTCCTTCACATTCTATTCTTTCTTTCTTTTTGCCCCTTTTCTCCTCCTTCACATTCTATTCTTTCTTTCTTTTTGTCCCTTTTCACCTCCTTCACATTCTATTCTTTCTTTCTTTTTGCCCCTTTTCTCCTCCTTCACATTCTATTCTTTCTTTCTTTTTGTCCCTTTTCACCTCCTTCACATTCTATTCTTTCTTTCTTTTTGCCCCTTTTCACCTCCTTCACATTCTATTCTTTCTTTCTTTTTGTCCCTTTTCTCCTCCTTCACATTCTATTCTTTCTTTCTTTTTGCCCCTTTTCACCTCCTTCACATTCTATTCTTTCTTTCTTTTTGCCCCTTTTCACCTCCTTCACATTCTATTCTTTCTTTCTTTTTGCCCCTTTGCACCTCCTTCACATTCTATTCTTTCTTTTTGCCCTTTTTCTCCTACTTCACATTCTATTCTTGCTTTATTTTTGTCCCTTTTCACCTACTTCACATTCCATTCTTTCTTTCTTTTTGTCCCTTTTCACCTCCTTCACATTCTATTCTTTCTTTTTTTGCCCCTTTTCTCCTCCTTCACATTCTATTCTTTCTTTCTTTTTGCCCCTTTTCACATCCTTCACATTCTATTCTTTCTTTCTTTTTGCCCCTTTTCTCCTCCTTCACATACTATTCTTTCATTTTGCCCCTTTTCTCCTCATTCACATTCTATTCTTTCTTTCTTTTTGTCCCTTTTCTCTCCTCCTTCACATTCTATTCTTTCTTTCTTTTTGCCCCTTTTCACCTCCTTCACATTCTATTCTTTCTTTCTTTTTGCCCCTTTTCACCTCCTTCACATTCTATTCTTTCTTTTTGCCCCCTTTCACCTCCTTCACATTCTATTCTTTCTTTCTTTTGTCCCTTTTCACCTCCTTCATTCTATTCTTTCTTTCTTTTTGCCCCTTTTCACCTCCTTCACATTCTATTCTTTTTTTTTTTGCCCTTTTCTCCTCCTTCACATTCTATTCTTTTTTTTTTTTTCACCTCCTTTTCTATTCTTTCCTCCTCTCTCATTCTATTCTTTCTTTTTTCTTTTTGTCCCTTTTCTCCTCCTTCACATTCTATTCTTTCTTTCTTTTTGTCCCTTTTCTCCTCCTTCACATTCTATTCTTTCTTTCTTTTAGCCCTTTTCTCCTCCCTTCACTTTCTTTTCTTTCTTTTCACATTCTTTTTTTCTTTTGTCCCTTTTCACCTCCTTCACATTCTATTCTTTCTTTCTTTTTGCCCCTTTTCTCCTCCTTCACATTCTATTCTTTCTTTCTTTTTGTCCCTTTTCACCTCCTTCACATTCTTTTTTTTTTTTTTGTCCCTTTTCACCTCCCATTCTATTCTTTCTTTCTTTTTGCCCCTTTTCCTCCTTCACATTCTATTCTTTCTTTCTTTTTGCCCCTTTTCACCTCCTTCACATTCTATACTTTCTTTCTTTTTGCCTCTTTTTCACCTCCTTCACATTCTATTCTTTCATTTTGTCCCTTTTCACCTCCCTTCATTCTATTCTTTCTTTTTTTTTTGCCCCCTTTCACCTTCTTCACATTCTATTCTTTATTTCTTTTTGCCCCTTTTCACCTCCTTCACATTCTATACTTTCTTTCTTTTTGCCTCTTTTCACCTCCTTCACATTCTATTCTTTCATTTTGTCCCTTTTCACCTCCTTCACATTCTATTCTTTCTTTCTTTTTGCCCCTTTTCTCCTCCTTCACATTCTATTCTTTCTTTCTTTTTGCCCCTTTTCACCTCCTTCACATTCTATTCTTTCTTTCATTTTGCCCCTTTTCTCCTCATTCACATTCTATTCTTTCTTTCTTTTTGTCCCTTTTCTCCTCCTTCACATTCTATTCTTTCTTTCTTTTTGCCCCTTTTCACCACCTTCACATTCTATTCTTTCTTTCTTTTTGCCCCTTTTCACCTCCTTCACATTCTATTCTTTCTTTTTGCCCCCTTTCACCTCCTTCACATTCTATTCTTTCTTTCTTTTTGTCCCTTTTCACCTCCTTCACATTCTATACTTTCTTTCTTTTTGCCCCTTTTCACCTCCTTCACATTCTATTCTTTCTTTCTTTTTGTCCCTTTTCACCTCCTTCACATTCTATTCTTTCTTTCTTTTTGCCCCTTTTCACCTCCTTCACATTCTATACTTTCATTTTGCCCCTTTTCACCTCCTTCACATTCTATTCTTTCTTTTTTGCCCCTTTTCACCTCCTTCACATTCTATTCTTTCTTTCTTTTTTGTCCCTTTTCACCTCCTTCACATTCTATTCTTTCTTTCTTTTTTGCCCCTTTTCTCCTCCTTCACATTCTATTCTTTCTTTCTTTTGTCCCTTTTCTCCTCCTTCATTCTATTCTTTTTTTTTTTTTTTGCCTCTTTTCACCTCCTTCACATTCTATACTTTTTCTTTCTTTTGCCCTTTTCACCTCCTTCATTCTATTCTTTCTTTCTTTTTGTCCCTTTTCACCTCCTTCACATTCTATTCTTTTTCTTTCTTTTTGCCCCCTTTTCTCCTCCTTCACATTCTATTCTTTCTTTCTTTTTGTCCCTTTTCTCCTCCTTCACATTCTATTCTTTCTTTCTTTTGCCCCTTTTCACCTCCTTCACATTCTATACTTTCTTTCTTTTTGCCCTTTTCACCTCCTTCACATTCTATTCTTTCTTTCTTTTTGCCCCTTTTCACCTCCTTCACATTCTATTCTTTCTTTCTTTTTGCCCCTTTTCACCTCCTTCACATTCTATTCTTTCTTTCATTTTGCCCCTTTTCACCTCCTTCACATTCTATACTTTCTTTCTTTTTGCCCCTTTTCACCTCCTTCACATTCTATTCTTTCTTTCTTTTTGTCCCTTTTCACCTCCTTCACATTCTATTCTTTCTTTCTTTTTGCCCCTTTTCACCTCCTTCACATTCTATTCTTTCTTTCTTTTTTGCCCTTTTCTCCTCCTTCACATTTTATTCTTTCTTTCATTTTGCCCCTTTTCACCTCCTTCACATTCTATACTTTTTTTTTCTTTTTTTTTTGCCCTTTTCACCTCCTTCACATTCTATTCCTTCTTTCTTTTTGTCCCTTTTCACCTCCTTCATTCTATTCTTTCTTTATTTTGCCCCTTTTCACCTCCTTCACATTCTATTCTTTCTTTTCTTTTTTGCCCCTTTTCACCTCCTTCATTCTATTCTTTCTTTCTTTTTGCCCCTTTTCACCTCCTTCATTCTATTCTTTCTTTCATTTTGCCCTTTTCACCTCCTTCACTATTCTTTTCTTTCTTTTTTTTGCCCCTTTTCACCTCCTTCACATTCTATTCTTTCTTTCTTTTTGTCCCTTTTCACCTCCTTCACATTCTATTCTTTTCTTTTTTTTTTTGCCCCTTTTCTCCTCCTTCCATTCTATTCTTTTCTTTCTTTTTTTGTCCCTTTTCTCCTCCTTCACATTCTATTCTTTCTTTCTTTTTTGCCCCTTTTCACCTCCTTCACATTCTATTCTTTCTTTCTTTTTTGTCCCTTTTCACCTCCTTTTCACATTCTATTCTTTCTTTCTTTTTGCCCCTTTTCTCCTCCTTCACATTCTATTCTTTCTTTCTTTTTGCCCCTTTTTCTCCTCCTTCACATTCTATTCTTTCTTTCTTTTGTCCCTTTTCACCTCCTTCACATTCTATTCTTTCTTTCTTTTTCCCCCTTTTCTCCTCCTTCACATTCTATTCTTTCTTTCTTTTTTTGCCCCTTTTCTCCTCCTTCACATTCTATTCTTTCTTTCTTTTGTCCCTTTTCACCTCCTTCACATTCTATTCTTTCTTTCTTTTTGCCCTTTTCACCTCCTTCACATTCTATTCTTTTCTTTTTTTTGTCCCTTTTCACCTCCTTCACATTCTATTCTTTCTTTCTTTTTGCCCCCCTTTCCTCTCCTTCACATTCTATTCTTTCTTTCTTTTTGCCCTTTTCTCCTCCTTCACATTCTATTCTTTCTTTCTTTTTGTCCCTTTTCACCTCCTTCACATTCTATTCTTTCTTTCTTTTTTGCCCCTTTTCACCTCCTTCACATTCTATTCTTTCTTTCTTTTGTCCCTTTTCACCTCCTTCACATTCTATTCTTTCTTTCTTTTTGCCCCTTTTCTCCTCCTTCACATTCTATTCTTTCTTTTCTTTTTGCCCCTTTTCTCCTCCTTCACATTCTATTCTTTCTTTCTTTTTTGTCCTTTTCACCCTCCTTCACATTCTATTCTTTCTTTCTTTTTGCCCCTTTTCACCTCCTTCACATTCTATTCTTTCTTTTTGTCCCTTTTCACCTCCTTCACATTTTATTCTTTCTTTCTTTTTGCCCCTTTTCACCTCCTTCACATTCTATTCTTTCTTTTTGTCCCTTTTCACCTCCTTCACATTCTATTCTTTCTTTCTTTTTGCCCCTTTTCACCTCCTTCACATTCTATTCTTTCTTTCTTTTTGTCCCTTTTCACCTCCTTCACATTCTATTCTTTCTTTCTTTTTGCCCCTTTTCTCCTCCTTCACATTCTATTCTTTCTTTCTTTTTGCCCCTTTTCTCCTCCTTCACATTCTATTCTTTCTTTCTTTTTGTCCCTTTTCACCTCCTTCACATTCTATTCTTTCTTTCTTTTTGCCCTTTTCTCCTCCTTCACATTCTATTCTTTTTCTTTCTTTTTTGCCCCTTTTCTCCTCCTTCACATTCTATTCTTTCTTTCTTTTGTCCCTTTTCACCTCCTTCACATTCTATTCTTTCTTTTTTTTTGCCCCTTTTCACCTCCTTCACATACTATTCTTTCTTTTTTGCCCCTTTTCACCTCCTTCACATTCTATTCTTTCTTTCTTTTTGCCCCTTTTCACCTCCTTCACATTCTATACTTTCTTTTTTTGCCCCTTTTCACCTCCTTCACATTCTATTCTTTCTTTCTTTTTTGTCCCTTTTCACCTCCTTCACATACTATTCTTTCTTTCTTTTGCCCTTTTCACCTCCTTCACATTCTATTCTTTCTTTCTTTTTGCCCCTTTTCACCTCCTTCACATACTATTCTTTCTTTCTTTTTGCCCCTTTTCACCTCCTTCACATTCTATTCTTTCTTTCTTTTTGTCCCTTTTCACCTCCTTCACATTCTATTCTTTCTTTCTTTTTGCCCCTTTTCACCTCCTTCACATACTATTCTTTCTTTCTTTTGCCCCTTTTCACCTCCTTCACATTCTATTCTTTCTTTTTTTTTTTGCCCTTTTCACCTCCTTCACATTCTATACTTTCTTTCTTTTTGCCCCTTTTCACCTCCTTCACATACTATTCTTTCTTTCTTTTTGCCCCCTTTTCACCTCCTTCACATTCTATTCTTTCTTTCTTTTGTCCCTTTTCACCTCCTTCACATTCTATACTTTCTTTCTTTTGCCCCTTTTCACCTCCTTCACATTCTATTCTTTCTTTTTTTTGTCCCTTTTAACCTCCTTCACATTCTATTCTTTCTTTCTTTTGCCCCTTTTCACCTCCTTCACATACTATTCTTTCTTTTCTTTTTGCCCCTTTTCACCTCCTTCACATTCTATTCTTTCTTTCTTTTGTCCCTTTTCACCTCCTTCACATTCTATTCTTTCTTTCTTTTTGCCCTTTTCACCTCCTTCACATACTATTCTTTCTTTCTTTTTGCCCCCTTTTCACCTCCTTCACATTCTATTCTTTCTTTTTTTTGCCCCTTTTCACCTCCTTCACATTCTATTCTTTCTTTCTTTTTTGCCCCTTTTCACCTCCTTCACATTCTATTCTTTTCTTTCTTTTTTTTGCCTCTTTTCACCTCCTTCACATTCTATTCTTTCTTTCTTTTTGCCTCTTTTCACCTCCTTCACATTCTATTCTTTCTTTCTTTTTGCCCCTTTTCTCCTCCTTCACATTCTATTCTTGCTTTCGTTTTGCCCCTTTCTCCTCCTTTACATTCTATTCTTTCTTTCTTTTTGCCTCTTTTAACCTCCTTCACATTCTATTCTTTCTTTCTTATTGCCCCTTTTCACCTCCTTCACATTCTATTCTTTCTTTCTTTTTGCCCCTTTTCACCTCCTTCACATACTATTCTTTCTTTTTGCCCCTTTTCACCACCTTCACATTCTATTCTTTCTTTCTTTTTGCCCCTTTTCACCTCCTTCAAATTCCATTCTTTCTTTTTGCCCATTTACCCTCCTTCACATTCTATTCTTTCTTTCTTTTTGTCCCTTTTCACCTCCTTCACATTCTATTCTTTCTTTTTGCCCCTTTTCACCTCCTTCACTTACTATTCTTTCTTTTTGCCCCTTTTAACCTCCTTCACATTCTATTCTTTCTTTCTTTTTGCCCCTTTTAACCTCCTTCACATTCTATTCTTTCTTTTTGCCCCTTTTCACCTCCTTCACATTCTATTCTTTCTTTCTTTTTGCCCCTTTTCACCTCCTTCACATACTATTCTTTCTTTCTTTTTGCCCATTTCTCCTCCTTTACATTCTATTCTTTCTTTCTTTTTGCCCCTTTTAACCTCCTTCTCATTCTATTCTTTCTTTCTTTTTGCCCCTTTTCACCTCCTTCACTTACTATTCTTTCTTTTTGCCCCTTTTCACCTCCTTCACATTCTATTCTTTCTTTCTTTTTGCCCCTTTTCACCTCCTTCACATTCTATTCTTTCTTTTTGCCCCTTTCAACCTTCTTCACATTCTATTCTTTCTTTCTTTTTGTCCCTTTTCACCTCCTTCACATTCTATTCTTTCTTTTTGTCCCTTTTCACCTCCTTCACATACTATTCTTTCGTTTTGCCCCTTTTAACCTCCTTCACATTCTATTCTTTCTTTCTTTTTGCCCCTTTTAACCTCCTTCACATTATATTCTTTCTTTTTGCTCCTTTCACCTCCTTCACATTCTATTCTTTCTTTCTTTTTGCTCCTTTTCACCTCCTTCACATACTATTCTTTCTTTCCTTTTGCCCCTTTTCACCTCCTTCACATTCTATTCTTTCTTTTTGCCCCTTTTCACCTCCTTCACATTCTATTCTTTCTTTCTTTCTTTTTGCCCCTTTTCACCTCCTTCACATACTATTCTTTCTTTCTTTTTGCCCCTTTTAACCACCTTCACATTCTATTCTTTCTTTTTGCCCCTTTTCACCTCCTTCACATTCTATTCTTTCTTTCTTTTTGCCCCTTTTCACTTCCTTCACATTCTATTCTTTCTTTCTTTTTGCCCTTTTTCACCTCCTTCACATTCTATTCTTTCTTTCTTTTTGCCCCTTTTCACCTCCTTCACATTCTATTCTTTCTTTTTGCCCCTTTTCACCTCCTTCACATTCTATTCTTTCTTTCTTTTTGCTCCTTTTCACCTCCTTCACATTCTATTCTTTCTTTCTTTTTGCCCCTTTTCACCTCCTTCACATTCTATTCTTTCTTTATTTTTGCCCCTTTTCACCTCCTTCACATTCTATTCTTTCTTTCTTTTTGCCCCTTTTCACCTCCTTCACATTCTATTCTTTATTTATTTTTGCCCCTTTTTACCTCCTTCACATTATTTTCTTTCTTTCTTTTTGCCCCTTTTCACCTCCTTCACGTTCTATTCCTTCTTTCTTTTACCGGTTAACGCTACTCAATGTTCAGAACGTACTTTCTTTTTTTTGTTATCTCACTTTGCATTTCGTTCTTTCCGTCTGCTAGTTTTCTTCTTTTAATCTTCGCGTCCTGAGTAAGCCGATGAACTACATCCAGCAGCAAGGCCTCTGACCGGGAGGTTTTGAAACCACCTGTTAATTGCTGGTGTTTCCAGGTTCATCCTTACCCGGGGTGGTAGCACCTGCTAGGGTCCCAGCTCTGGGTAAATAGTTAACCCCCAAACTGGGATCAAAACACTATGAAAGTGCAAAAATAGGTTTTAGTACCAGCAATAAATTTTTGAAGAAAAAAATTATTACCAGCAATGAAGTTTTGAAAAAAAAAATTATTACCATCAATAAAAATCTTGTCGGCATTAAAATAATATTCTCTGTTTAAAACCATTTTCTTTTAATAAGAGTAGGAAGCGCCGTAATAAAGTTGGAGAGGTACAATTTATAGGGTTTGATTACCAAACGAGGGGTGCGTATTATGCGTGAGTAGAGTCATTTTAAAACACTTTCAGCACAATTTTTGGGGTGCGTATTACGGATGAAGGCGCATTATACATAGAGAATTAGGGTACGAATCAAGAATTTTGTCTGCTTTTTTTGTTTTTTTTAATTTTTCATTCTTCTTTTATTACATTTTGCTTTATTACATTGAGGTTGAAAAGCCGTAACACAAACCAAACCAAAGCATAGTAAGTAATTCGCCTTTTAAGAATTCTAAATCAACCCACCCGACACGGGCCCAACGCTACTTACATTCCACGGTGCTCGACTTTTGGGTTCAGTTGTGGCACGGGCCCAATGCTACTGCATTTTGCGTTGAACATGATCGTAAGTTGGGGTAGATCAAATTTATTCATAACTTCTACGTATGATTAGGGTTAGACATTACCTCTTAATTGCTGGTGTTCTCAGGTCAACACTGACCTGGGGGTGGTAGCACCTGTTAGGGTCCCAACTATGGGCAAATACATAACCTCCTAACTGGGGACAAAACATTATGAAAGTGTAAAAATAGGTTTTAATACCAGCAATAAATTTTTGACGAAATTTATTACAAACAATACATTATTTGCAGCAATACATTTTTGAAGGAAAAATATTACCAGCAATATATTTTCATAAATAATTAGTACCAGCAATACATTATTACCAGCAGTGATTTTTTGAAGAAAAATTATTACCAGCAATGAGTTTTTGAAGAAAAATATTATTAGCAGCAACGAATTTTTAAAGAAAGAAAATTATTACCAGCAATGAGTTTTTGAAGAAAAAAAATTATAACCAGAAATACATTATTACCAGCAACACATTTTTTTTTAAAATATTACCAGCAATAAAATCTTGTCGGCCTTGAATAATCCACTGAATTCGATATGCCTTAAAACATTATAATTACATGGTAAGTAATTCGCCTTTTAAGAATTCTAAATCAATATTACCCTAACCCCACCCGACACGCGCCCAACGCTACTTGCATCCCACGGTGATCGGTATTTGGGTTCAGTTGTGGAGATTAACCCTTGTCAATTGGTTGCATTTTGCGTTGCACATGATCGTAAGTTAGGGTACACCAAATTTAATCATAATAAATTGATTCATAACTTCTACGTATGATTGGTAATAAGGACTGAATTCTAAGCAAACGCTGGTAGCTCCCGGTTTGTTCAAACTGCAGGGATTTTGTTCTCTCTCCGAATGGTGAGAATGATTTGATCTCTCCAAAGCACAGGCAATAATAAACGAATACCTACCTACTACCCTTTAAAAATTATTTTCTTGTACTTTTTCACTCGTTTGGTGTGCACATATTCCGGTCGTTTAAGGGGTAAAAATAATAGACACGTTTTTTTTTTTTCTGGAGATGATTGCGTAATGCTTTCAATTGACGACAATACATTTCCGAATTAACTGTTTCACCATTACATCTGGTTCCTAAAAAAGGAAATTACTTATGACACAGCCTAATATTTTGAAATGTTTACATATATTCTGCTCCACTAACATGAATTTGTTTGTTTATTGCGTTAATTCTCTAAATTACTGGAGTTCCTGCAAACAGCAACAGATGAGTACGTATTTTTTCTTCTTACTGTTCCATATATTTAGTTTGGATGTGTGGCTAATCTAACGGCTATCGGTGCGCAAAGTGCAATCGACGAGCCGAATACAGTTTCCGCCATCGTCGAAATATCCATTTTCGCATTAATGTCATTTGGAAAGTTAAGAAATCATCTCCACTTTCCAGCTTGGGATTAAGTATCACTGTAGAATACGCTTTTCTCGCGATTAGAAATCAGCCAGACAAGAAGAGGGGACACTTCGCTTAGAAATCAGCGAACCTTGCAGAAGGGCTCTATTGGGCTTAGAAAACAGCCAATCGAAAAAGAGGTGTCCCTCGGGCTTAGAAATTAGCCAGTCTAGATGAGGATCTCTATTGCGTTTAGAAATCAGTCAGTCTAGAAGACGGACTCTGACGCGCTTAGAAATCAGCTCTTCTAGAAAAGAAGCACTCTGACGCTTTGA
Organism: Acanthosepion pharaonis; assembly: GCA_903632075.3. NCBI lineage: Eukaryota > Metazoa > Mollusca > Cephalopoda > Sepiida > Sepiidae > Acanthosepion > Acanthosepion pharaonis. The sequence continues at coordinate 629,841 of CAHIKZ030000845.1, forward strand.
AATCAGCTATTCTAGAAAAGAAGCACTCTGACGCTTTGAAATCAGCTATTCTAGAAAAGAAGCACTCTGACGCTTTGAAATCAGCTCTTCTAGAAAAGAAGCACTCTGACGCTTTGAAATCAGCTATTCTAGAAAAGAAGCACTCTGACGCTTTGAAATCAGCTCTTCTAGAAAAGAAGCACTCTGACGCTTTGAAATCAGCTCTTCTAGAAAAGAAGCACTCTGACGCTTTGAAATCAGCTATTCTAGAAAAGAAGCACTCTGACGCTTTGAAATCAGCTATTCTAGAAAAGAAGCACTCTGACGCTTTGAAATCAGCTATTCTAGAAAAGAAGAACTCTGACGCTTTGAAATCAGCTATTCTAGAAAAGAAGCACTCTGACGCTTTGAAATCAACTATTCTAAAAAAAGAAGCACTCTGACGCTTTGAAATCAGCTATTCTAGAAAAGAAGCACTCTGACGCTTTGAAATCAACTATTCTAAAAAAAGAAGCACTCTGACGCTTTGAAATCAGCTATTCTAGAAAAGAAGCACTCTGACGCTTTGAAATCAGCTATTCTAGAAAAGAAGCACTCTGACGCTTTGAAATCAGCTATTCTAGAAAAGAAGCACTCTGACGCTTAGAAATCAGCTAGTTTTGAAGAGTGTCTCTGGCGCTTAGAAATCAGCCAGTCTTGAAGTGTGGATATCGCCAGCTTAGATATAGGCCAAACTGAAAGAGTTGCTCGCTTAAAAATCAGTCAGTTGAGAAGAAGTCTCTCTCCCCGTTAGAAAACAGCTTGTCTAGAAGAGGGGCGCTCTCGAGCTTAGAAACCAGCCAGCCTAGAAGAAGGGCTCTCGCGTTTAGGACTCTGCCATTCTCGATGAGGGGGTCCTCTCGCGATGACACATCAGCTAGTCTAGATGAGTGGATCACTCGCGCTTAGAAATGAGTCAAAAAGAGAGGCTCTCTCACGTTAAAATATTCCGCTACTCTGCAAGAAAGGCTCTGGCGCTTAGAATCCATCCAGTCGAATAAAGGTGTTTTCTCACTCTTAGAAATCAACCAGTCTAGACGAGGGGCTCTCTTGCGCTTAGAAGTCAACCTTACTAAAAAAAAATGAGCTCTCACGTGCTTAGAAATAAGCCATTCTAGATGAGGGGGCCTAACGCACTTAGAAATCAGCCAGAATGGAACAGGGGCTCTGAAGCACTTAGAAATCTGCCAGTTTAGAAGAGGGATTCCCGCGTGCTTAGAATTCAGCCAGTCTAGAAGAGGTGTCCTCTCACGCTTAGAAATCAGCCGCTCTAGATGAGGGGCTCTCAAGCGTTTTAAAATCAGTCAGACCAAAATAGAGGCACTAACGCGCTTGAAAAAATCTGTCAAGAAGAGGGACTCGCTTACGCTAAGAAATCAGCTAGTCTGGTACAGGGGCTCCCTTTTGCTTAGAAATCAGCCAGTCTAGATGAGAGGCCCGCCCGCTTAGAAATCAGCCAGTCTAGATGAGAGGCCCGCCCGCTTAGAAATCAGCCAGACTGAAAGATGGGCTCTCACACGGTTAGAAATAAGCTTGTCTAGACAATGTTCTCTCTCTCTCGCTTAGAAATCAGTCAGTCTAGAAGACGAGCTTTCTCGAGCTTAGAAAATAGCTAGTTTTGAGGAGGAACATTCTCGCACTTTGAAACCAGCCAGACTGAAAGAGGTGCTATCATGCGATTAGAAATCAGACAGTCTAGACGCCGGTCTCTTACGCGCTTTCTAGAAGAGTCTAGAAGAGCGGCTTTCTCACCCTCATAATTCAACGAGTCAAGAAAAGGGGATCTCTCGTGCTTAGAAATAATCTAATCTAGAAGATGGGCATAGATATAATCCAGACTGGAATATCTGCTTTCTCGCTCTTAGAAATCACCCAGTCTAGATGAGGGCCACTCTAGAGATTACAAATCAGCCAGGCTAAAAGAGGGCGTTTCTCTCCCATAGAAATCAGCCAGCCAATTTAGAAGAAGGCTCTCTAGAGCTTAGAAATCAGCCAGTCTATAAGAACGTTCTTTCGCGCTTTCAAATCAGCGAGTTTAGATGAGGTGCTTTCTCACGCTTAGAAATCAGCTGGCTAGAAGATGTTCTCTGTCGCTCTTACAAATCAGCCAGCCTAGAAGAGCGGTTCTTTCACTCTTAGAAATCCGCTGGTCTATAAGAGGGGCTTTCTCGTGCTTAAAAATCACCTAGTCCAGACAATAGGGTCCACATGCACTTTGAAATCGGCCAGTCCAAAAGTGGGTCTCTCTCACGCTGTGAATTTAGCCACTCTAGATGAGGGGGCTATCTAGCGCTGAGAAATCAGCCAGCCTAGAAAAGCGGCTTTCTCGTGCGTTGAAATCAGTGGGTCTAGATGAGGTGCTTTCTCACGGTTAGAAACCAACCAGAAAAAAGTTGCTCTGTGGGAGAATAGGTTGTTTTTGTTATGCACATCGGTGGTCACCAAAATGATGTGGGGGATTCACTTACATCATAGTAGCAGAAATTAACCTCGGCTTCACGGAGATAAAAGTATGCAGGAAATAAAACATACAGAAATAACAGGAAAACATGGTAATTTGGATGGTAACTTCATAGAATTTATTTATATTTTTCGTGTACATTGGTGTGGGTATTTTCAAAGTTACAATTGTTTTATGGTACATGTAACAAAAGGAAGAAGTTACTCCGTAGTATTACAAACCATATCACAGAGAGAATTTGGACACGTGTTGCCTGTACCAAAGTTCGTGGTGAAGAGATTGAAATTAACGACTTTTTGGCGGGATGTCCGTATTTCCGACAGAAAGTTTTGTTGGATACTGGGAGTATTTTTATTATCTTTCTTTTGTATATAATTTAAATAAAAAAAGTTGAAATATTTTTAAAATTTTATTTTATTGATGATTTTCGTCATTATTATTATTCTATATTTTATTTTTATCTGTTTATAAAAATAATGTCCATACAACTCTCTCCCGCTTAGAAATTAGACAGACTGGAAGAGTGTGCCACACGCGTTTAGAAATCTGCTAGTGTAGATGTGGGGCACTGTCGTCCTTAGAATCAGCCATTCTAGATGTGGGGCTCCGTCGCGTTTAGAAATCACCTAGTCAAGACGTGGGGACTACACGCGCATAAAAATCACCTAATCCAGACGTGGGGCCTACACGCGCTTTCACCTAGTACAGACGTGGGGCCTACACACGCTTAGAAATCACCTCGTCTAGACGTGGGGCCTACACGCGCTTAGAAATCACCTCGTCTAGACGTGGGGCCTACACGCGCTTAGAAATCACCTAGTACAGACGTGGGGCCTAAACGCGCTTAGAAATCACCTAGTCCAGAAGTGGGGCGGGCCAACACGCGCTTAGAAAATTACCTAGTGCAGACGTGGGCACTACACGCGCTTAGAAATCACCTAGTGCAGACGTGGGGCCTACGTGCGATTAGAAAATCATCTAATCCAGACGTGGGACCTACACGCGCTTAGACATCACCTCGTCCTGACGTGGGGCCTACACCCGCTTAGAAATCACCTAGTGCAAACGTGGGGCCTACTCGCGCTTAGAAAATACCTAATCCAGATGTTGGACCTACACGCACGTAGAAAATCACCTTGTCCTGACGTGGGGCCTACACGCGCTTAGAAATCACCTAGTCCAGACGTGGGGCCTTCACGCGCGTAGAAATCACCTAATCCAGACGTGGGGCCTACACGCGCTTAGAGAATTACCTAGTGCAGACGTGGGGCCTACACGCGATTAGAAATCACCTAGTCCAGACGTGGGGACAGCCAACACGTGTATAGAAAATCACCGACTTCAGACGTTGGGCCTACACCCGCTTATAAAATCACCTAGTCCAGACGTGGGGTCTACACGCGCTTAGAAATCAGCCAATCCAAAAGATTGGCTCTTGACTGTTTGGAAATCTGTTAGTCTGCAAATGGGATTCTGTCGCACTTAGAAATCAGTCAATATGGAAGAGGAGATCTCACCCTATTAGAAATCTTGCGCTTAGAAATATTTCCTGGATGTTTGAAATTTTTGTACTTGGTTCATTTTGATGCAGTTTTCTTCTTGTCCTGTTCTTTTACTGAAAACACTACTTTCTGTAAGAAACAATAAAATGGATATAATCTATGCTAATACCTGATCGTAAATATAATTTTTTCCCTGTTTCATTTGGGTTTTTTTTTTTTGGCTTTTTTTTTTTAACAAAATGCACACGCATTGGTTTTGTCTTGACACCAAGAAACTTGAATACAATTTTGATTGCTTTTATCAGCCATAAATTTATATTCTTACTAAAAGATACTGTCAGCAAACTGGAGACTTTTAATAGACAAAATGATATTGAAAATCATACAGATTTGAAGATTTGAGAATTTGAATTTCATTAAGTAAACCAGAAGTAACTAGTTTGTGAATATTTAACGAACAGATCAAGTGTTCTCAGTCAATGTTCGATTACGCCTGATTAAATAGGTTTCTGACTGAATTTAAACGCGTTTTATAATTGCATCATATCAATGCAGCGTGATTTTTCGAGATTACCGTTCAAAATCTTGTGTTCGAGAAGTGATGGATGTTTGATTGCCGGGAAAACCGGCAACGACAGAAACTGGTGCAAGGAAAGAAGTCATTTCACATGCCGTGCGTGAAAAAAATGATATAAAATATTGATACATAAGAGATATTGTGTCCAGGAGATGTCCGAGGCTGGTAAATTCTTATTTCCGTCAGCCATTTTTTTTCTGTATTTTGTTCTTATATATCGTCTCTTTGTTCGCTCTCAGGTGTTGACGTTTTAATGAATATCAATGTCGGCTGCATTTTGTTACAGCTCAAGTGGAAACACTGTTCAAGATTGAATGAATTATTTATTGTTCAAGTTTTCCTCTGTCCGCCAGTGTGTTTAAAGAACGATGACTATATACACAAAAGAAAATGAACCTTATTTATGGCGTTATAGAACTGCATATTTTACAAATAGTAATTCTTCTTCTTCCATATGCTATGTCCCTTCTGGGATCATGACTCTCCACATTTTCTTGTCCTTGGTAGTTCTTAATACATTTTATCTTTTTGTTAGCCCCCCCCCAAACCTTTTCTGCCATCCATAAACACAAGCTCTCTAATTCTACATTGTTTTACTCTTTCCGTCTTGCCTTCAATCTATTCTGTGCACATCATAATTTCTAAGCCATCTTTCCTCACTATGTGCCTTAGAAATTTCAACTGTCTCTGTATAAGTGTTCTTTTTTTGTCTCCATTTTCTTTAAAACTTAGTTGTTGCTCTCTTGTTCAGTCCATGGCACGATCAGCATCATTATGTAGAATATTTGTTGCCTCAGGTCTCTTCATATATGTGGAGATTGTCCAGCATTCACTGACATATAGGAGGAATGATGTTGGATAAGAGTTCAGTAGTCTTTTCTTTATTTCTAACGAAATGTTGCTGTTTCTTAATACTTTGCTTAGCTTTTGTGAAGCATCTTTTGCTATCTGAATGTGCCTTTAAATTTCAATGTTGCACTTTCCGTTCTCTTGGGTAAATTATTTTCTTAGTTACTGAACTTTTTTTCCTAAGGTTTGTGAGGAAGTTTAAAAGAAAATGGAAGCGAAAAAGCACTTTTACTTATAATCAGAATGAGACAGTTGGATCTTCTGGGGCACATAATGAGGAAAGGAGGCTTGGAGAACTTGACACTCACTGGACATATAAAGGGCAATATATGTACTGAAGAGACAGAGAAAAAGAAGAAGAAGAAGAAGAAGAAGAAGAAGAAGAAGAAGAAGAAGAAGAACAACAACAACAACAACCACCACCACCACCACCACCACCACCACCACCACCACCCCCTGGGGCAAAAGAGATGAGGTTTTATAGAAGGCTATTCCCAATACCATGTCCGGAGTACCTAAATACCAGTCAAGTTTTAAGTAAATAAAAATAGAAAGAACAATTATATTTAAAATCAGAAAAGGACAATTTAATTTTTTGGGTCGCATAATGAGGAAAGGTGGCTTACCTTCAGTATGTCTTGTGAGTGTTTTCCTAACTACTGCATCGAGTCCTTTGAAAATGTAGGTGATCATATCTCTCCACAACTTCCTATCTTTTGTAGCTCTAAACAATATTTGTCTTTATTCTCTCGCTCTTCATCCATTTACATAACCTCGTTAATTGGATAACTTGTTGTTAGGAAAACAATTACAAAAATTAATTTCGTATAATGTTAAGGAAACCTTAAAATGGTTTTGGGATTTTTCATCTACTTGTTATTGTTTTTTTGCAATAAGACCATTTTAAGGCTTCCTTAACATTATGCTAAATTAATTTTTTCGCCTAACATTTTCTTAATAAAGAAATTTATTTAATTTAATTATTTTTTAATGTATACTTCTCTTTAAGAAGATTAGCGAGGCACGATGAACTAAAGTCTTATTAAGGTTTAACATTTTCTGCTTGTAACAAAAAGATTCCTAGTATATATATGAAAAGGTGAAGATTACGGTACACTGACGGAAGAAATATCGAATCCGACTAAGGCATCATTGCATTCAATAAAGGAACCAACACCATTGTTCTCCTTTTGTAAATTGCAAGTATAGTTACAGATTCATAAAATTATTGCAACTAATGGCGGCATATTCACAAAGTAATTCACAAAAACAATGCCGTGTAATGGCGTAAATTTCTAAGAGTAATGGTGGTATATTCATAGAATAATGTTGTTACTCTCCCAAATGAATACTAATTATTTCCCAAAGCAACGTCATTAAATTCATGAAAGAATAGCAACAATTTCGCAAAATAATGGCGCTAGATTTACAAAATAATGGCGCTAGATTTATAAAATAATTGCGACTGTTTCACAAATTACTGCCAAAACTTTCAAAATTAATTAGTGTCACAAATTAATGGCCGCAGTATCAAAAACTAATGTTCACAGTGGCACAAATTAATAGCCCTTTATTTCGCTCACTGGGGTAGACTGTTCTAGTTCCACGTGCCATGTTTAATGGATGTCAGTTAACAGTTATCTGCTGTTAATTTCCCTCTGAAAGTTCTCCACTGCCTTAACCGGGTATTGAACTCACACTCTTTGGGTCCTGTCACTGAATCTAACTAACGCCTTTATCCACTGTGCCATGTGTCCTTGAGGACACTGCCGATTAAGGCAGTGGAGAACTTTCAGAGGGAAATTAACAGGAGAAAACTGATAAGTGACATCCATTAAACATGGCACATGGAACTAGAACAGTCTACCCCAGTGAGCGAAATAAAGGATTCAGTTCGACATTCCAACCATCTGAAGAAGGCCGGAGCGTACAACGGCCGGAACGTTGTAATAAATATGGCGACCAAGATGAGAACAATAGTCTGAATAATGTAAATAGTGTATATAACACCTCATCTCAGAAATATAGACAGGTACCGAATGAATTAATACTGTTTATTTAAAAAAAAAAAAAAGGTGCATTTACTCAAATAAGTGTATCCATAAAAACGTATAAATAGTAAATATATTAAAATATTTGTCCAATTTCATCCATTTTATGTAATTTGTTGTCATAATTTACTTTCGGCCACAATATCAGTGCAGATATGATCGATCGGGAAAAATCGGCGTAGATGTGCATCTAAAAACAGTAATTCGAGATTTGCTCAACCGGAAGTCCTCTATGGCTGAACGGTCATAGCACATCAGGCTAAATGATGGTTCCGCGTAGGATAGTGGTTCGAATTTTCTCAATTCTACGAAATTTCTCGAACATTCATTATTTTCAGGAATAATGCGTGCATCATCATTTACGGTAGCTTGCAATAGTGGCACTACTGAGTCTGCCACAAGTTCACGGTAAGAGAGTGTCCAGGCAAAACTGAGCCTACAACAGTGAACGTCTATCGATTCTATAATATAAAAAAAAAATCACGGTGACTTAATACAGTTATCGGCCATGCAGCCTGATCTTCGTTTTTTAATAATGAGATATTCTGCCGTCATAAAGAATTATAACTTCACGTAAATAAGCAAACATACCTCGAGTTATCGTAACGATGAAATATCGCATTATTAAATTGAGAGTTCAGTTTATTAATGCATTGCTTCTTATTTTATTTACTCTGAAATATATCTTTTAAATCTTTTTTGGACATTTTATATTTATTTTATTCATGTTTAAAAATGGAAATATTTTGTTAAAAGCAAATAATATAGTTAATCGTATAGTCAGTAGTTCTCAACAATTTTTTACCCATGGAACCCTTTTACTCATAATTCTTATTAGTCGACCCCCATAACTATTCGATAAAAAAAACATTATTTTACTTTTTACGAATAAGTTTAGGAATTGTATTATAGAAATAGAAAATGTATATGCTTCCTTTATATATAATCCTTATACAATTTATATATTAAATTAATTTTATTATTAATATTTTATATTTTTAATATTTTATATTGATTAATTTATATTAATATATTAATATTTTATTTTATTATTATTTAAAATTATATTATCTATTATTAATATATTAAATTAATTTATATAATAAATTATAATATTTATATAATTTTTCTTTATTATATTTTTATATATATATATATATATATATATATATATATATATATATGATCCTTCTTTTATATATACTTGTTTTTTATTCAACTTTTACAATGAAAACATTTGGGACACTAATTTACATGTAATTAATACTGATTAATGGAAAAACAGGGCATTTGGTCAAATAAGTGTATCCATAAAACGTATAAACAGAATATATATATATATATATATATATATATATATATATATATATATATATATATATATATGGATATAATATAATTCCGACAGTATGAAGAAAATACAGAAAAAACAAACAAAAATCTTAATATGCAACTATGCTGTATTAATGTTAATATAAAGTCGACGTCGGACGTTTTGGTCTATTTAAGACCATCTTCATGGACATTTTCATTTAAACATAATTAACATTAGAACATATAAAAATTTAACACAACAGATGATGGACATAAGAGCACAACTAATCCAAACAGATAACTGAAATTTTTATATAAGATCAGCGTTCCGTTTAAATATGATCACGTCGTCGTCACGTGGGCGATGTTGTGAAAACGTATTCGAAGATGATTTCCAAATATTAAAATATTAAAAAGTCCATTGAACTATTTTATATAAACAGTTCAAGAAATCCCTTCCGTTGATATAGGAATACGAGAGATCAATAGGTTCTTATATCTTCATACAAGCTTAGGAAGTCCTTCATGTTACAAAGCAAATCAAAAATGATTTCAAAAACGATGGAACAGTTCTAAAAAAAACAGTTCGATAATAAATCCTTTCCTTACTTGATCAATAGATTCTTATATTCTCGTCCAAGCTTGAAGTCTTCCATGTTATAAAGTAAATTCAGGTTTGTATTTCCAGTAGACAGTATGTAAGCAAATATATGGATATAAATCCGACAGTATGTTTGTTTTTTCTGTATTTTTTCTTATATATATATATATATATATATATATATATATATATATATCCTTTTTTTAATTATTTCACTTCAAGCAAGGCGATAATGTAATTAAAACGTTGTGAGTGAAAACCTAGAAACTGAAAGAGTATGGGAAGATTTTAGTGAGGAGAAGGACAATAAAAGAACAGGTTTGAGGATTTCAGCTAGCTATTTCAACATTAAAACGTACCTTGACTGGAACTTTTCTCTATTTTCATAGTAATTGTTCTGATAAACTTTCCTTTTTTACCCCTAGACTGCAATACTAGTTTGATGGCAAGGTCTCATCATTTTACATGTGAAATTGTTAGATGAAACCGTTATTTCAATACTTAAAAGTTTTTCCTATTGCACTTCTCCCTTGTGGAACTCCATTCCCCCTCTGTCTGTCTGTCTGTCTCTCTCTCTGTCTCTCTCTCTCTCTATTTCTTTCTATCTAGTAGAATTTATATTACTCTCTTTCTCTTTGACAACATTTGTTTTGCTATCTCTCTCTCTTGTCACATATGTACTGCTCTGTTTCTCTATCTCTCTCTTACTCTCTCTCATTCTGATAATGTTTGTATTGCTCCCTCTCTCCCTCTCTGGTGGTTAATGCCTTGATTTCTCTCTCACTCTCTCTTGGTAGAAATTATATTACTCTCTCTCTCTGGTAACATTTGCATTGCTCTCTCTCTCTCTCTCTCTCTCTCTCTCTGGTAACATTTGCATTGCTCTCTCTCTCTCTCTCTCTGGTAGCTAAAGCCTTGCTCTCTCTCCGTTGGTAGAAACTATATTACTCTCTCTCTCTCACTCTCTCTGATAACATTTGCATCGCTATCACTCTCTCTCTCTCACACACACACACACACACACACATTCTCTCTCTCTTGGTAGAAATTATATTACTATCTCTCTCTGGTAACATTGCTATCTCTCTCTCTTTCTTTCTCTCTCTCTCTCTCTCTCTCTCTCTGGTATCATTTGTATTGCTCACTCTTTCCTTCTCTCTCTGATAGTATTTGTATTGCTCTCTCTCTCTCTCCCTAGTAGAACTTGTATTACTCTCTCTCTCTCTCTGTCCCTCAACCTCTCTCTGGTGACGTTTTGCGGATAAAATCGTATTTCTTGTTCCAGTGTCTCTAACAAATCCAGCCTATTCTTTCCATATTTCCGGTTTAATTCTGCTACGAGTTCTATTCCTTATTCCTATCTAATTATAAGATATGTAACACATTAAGCCGTTTCTCCGATAGATCTCACATTCATTTGCACATGATTTCATTGTCATCGCTATAAAAATAGATCTACTGAAGTATTTCGGCATATCGTTCCTATCGCATATTTCTTGTAATTACTTAAGTAATCTTGTCGAACTCGAAATCGTCGAAGGCAGTCTATTTCTATTACAATCTCATCTATTCCTCTTGCTTTATTTCTCTTTATCTTGGCCAGTGCCAATCTTAACTCATTGTTAAGTAATGCACGTATATCCATGTTTTTATCCATTACAGATTTTTCACTGTCATCATGGAAGTGTTTTCCGATCTATTCTTTCCATCATTAAAGTATCGTTTCCATTTCCGAGTTATCTAGTTCACTATAACACTTATCTAATATTTCTTTTGTGTGTATATATTAATATGATGGCTACATTGAAAGGCTTCGTTTTCAGATTCTTTAACTCCATCCGACAGTTGCCAGTATCACAAAACACATTTCTTCATATTTTAAAAAAAGATATTACTTCTACTTCTCTTTCATTTTTCTCAACAACTGCATATAAGGTTCTGTATCCGTCCATTACGAAGGGCCCGTTATTTATCGAACTTTAGACGATTTCCTCAAAGATGAAGAAGAGATTTGAGGCGACAGAGATATGGTTCTACAGAAGGATGCTAAGGATGTCATGGGAGCAACGATGAAATCTTAGAGAGGATGCAAACAAGGAGGAGGCTTATATTTAATATCAGGAAGAGGTAGCTGAAGTTTCTGGGACACATAATGAGAAAGGAGGGCCTGGTGAATCTGATACGCACGGGTCGAATAGAGGAAAAGAGAGACAAAGGAAAACTTAAGCAAGTGGATGACAGACCGTGGTCTGGAGGAGGAAGCAGAGGTGGGGGGACTTGCTGAGAGCTGCAAGGGATAGAGGGGAGGTGGAGAGCCATAATCGCCTACGTCCTGAAAGGACATGGAACATAAAAAGAAAGAATTTTTACATACAATTAATGCTTAGCCTTTCTGTTTATAGTTTGACATATATAATTTTATCTTTGTTGCGAACAGTCGCTGGATGACATTCCGGTGACAGATGTCATCAGTGCCATGGGGGCTGTCTCCCGCCACGTCATTTTCTGTTATTTCATTGCTCTCTTGATTTTTCTTGCTAAGAGTAGTGGTGTGATTTCCCGTTAGATTCTCCACAGTGACGTTATCAAGGTACCACCTCATGTGACCTCTCGCTTGATCATATGTTTCATTGTGGATGATTTGTAACCATCTTCCTTGTCGTATATTGAAAAGGACTTGTATCTGGATAAACACATCATACTATTCTCAAAAAATAGTTAATGCAATATATCCTCGCAAAAATAATTATTCTTACAATCCAAAATATATTTTGGCTTTAAATAAACCATAAAAGGTTGATAAGCCATAAAAAATAAATCAATAAATCAACCAATTTTGCAGGGCGTTAACTATTTATCTTACATTACAAAGGATATTTTTAACTTGATGTTCACTGTTCAGCCGTTTAATATGAGAGAGAAGTAACTGTTTACTAAGCGCAGATTACGTTTGGCACAAGGCGAAAAGTAAAAATTCCGATCCAAGGAAAAAATACCGAATGCATACACAGAAGTCTACACGAAACAAAAGAGGGAATAAAAAGAGAATAAGAATAGTAGAGTGGTTTCCGTTACCTTCTCCACAGTGATTTTATTGAGACACCACCTCATATGAACTCACTGTTTACTCTTGAAATCTTTCGCCATTTGATATGTCATATTTTTCATCCTACATCATTTCTAACCACCTTCCTCATCCTATATTAAAAAGCCTCAGCGGAGCTGGTTTAATCATCTTTTACTCGATACAATAAGTATAAAAGCAGTATCGGTAAACGAGAACTGAACACTAAATATCAGCATTAAGTGATAATAAAGGGTGTTCCAATAACTTGGACTGATTTTAGATGTGAATTAAGTTTAAAATCGGTCTAAGTTATTGGAACACCCTTTAGTATATGACCATTAGCAGGAGACGCATCTAAAGATGCTAGCTCCAAGTTTAAGACGTCAAAAATAAAGCAAGTACATAAATTTAACTATTTGGGAAGTGTTATAACAAACGGTGAAAGATGTAACACTGAAATTCGTAGCAATGAAACATCGAAAGATGCTTTCCCAAAAATAAGCAAAATATTAAAAAAACGGGAGTTTTTTCTTTGGAAACAAAGATAAGAATGCTGAACTGCTACATAGCAGTGAATGCTGGACGATTGAAGATGAAAAGTAGACTTGAGGTAATGGTGAAGTGGTTTTATAGAAGAATACTCAGAATGCTATAGACGGAACATTTGAGCAACGAGGAAGTTCTAAAGAAAATCTAAACGAAAAACACACTTTCGTTTATGTTCAGGAATTTCTAGGACGCATAATGAGGAAAGGGACTTGGAGAATTTAATTCCCACAGGAAATATTGAAAGCAAGAGGTACAGAGAGAAACAGCGAGCAACATGCCTATTGAGATTACATGGAAGCATGTTAAAATATTAACAGGGAAAGATATTAAGGAGCCAAACATTGCTTAGTTCTACGAGGGATATGAATTCTTGGAGAGTCATGGTCACCCACGTCCTATAGAGGGGGGGCACGGCATATAAAAGAAGAGTATACTCCTTTAAATAACGTAATGCAATGGGAACAATATTGTTTTCACATTATAATTTGTTTAAAGCATAAAATAACTCTTTGTCCAATCGCTCTATGTTTGATTGGAAGGTCGAAATGAAATCTTTTTGAGTGATAAGAAATAAAAGTCAGGAGTTACGTATCAAGGAAGTAGTCGATTTTGTCGTAAACATTTGCTGGATGACATTCAAGTGGCACCTGCCGAACACGTGTCTGCTTACTGAGCGAGAAATCCGTCTCATATGAACTGACGCCCTTCATACTGTTTTATTTTAATGTAATTTTTTTTTACATTTATTGCTTTTACGATTGTTTTTCAGTTGCCTTCTCCACATCGACTTTATCGAGACACCACCCCCCGTGCACTGACTGCGTCTTTCTGAAGTTTCCACCCTTTGCCAGGTTTTATTTTTCATCTTACTTACATGGTAAACAACCTTCTCGTCCCCAACTTATAAAAAAGTCCCCGACCACTCAATATATAAAAAGAAATGAACTATTGACTCAAAATATAAAGTTTCTAACTTACTGAAAGGTATTTTTTGTTTCAGTCATTTTTACAAAAGTAATTAAGCTTCTAGTTATTTGGAGGGTCATTTTAACAATATGTCGGCTTTATGCACTAACTTAAAAAACAGGTTAGAAAGGAGACTCCTATCAATATCAAAAAGTTGTTTTAAGAGAAAGAGTTTATTATTTTCAATCGGTCAGTAACGCTTACTTTTCGGTTAATGAAAGACTAATGTTTACTGTATGGAAATGGTTAATCTCACCGTAAACATTCCCAATCAGTGGGAACAATTTTTTACCTCATACTTTCTTCAAAGCACCATATTAGGGATGAACCAACTATAAATTCAAATGAAATAAAATATTAGATTGTTTGGAGACTAACGACCTATTTCAGAATCGACTTTTATTCCTGAATTAATGTATTTAAACAATGTTTAAATCAGTCAAAATAGAAACACCGAACGGCTATACATTTCTGCCATCGAGTTACACATTTATTTATGCCTTGACAATAAAACTGTAACGGTTTGGATGAAGAAATCTTTGAAAGCATATTCGTTGTAACCAAATATATTTCCGCAGAAAACATTGTCAAGATGCTTGATAATGGATATTCAGTGGGCAAGAGGTCAGGGGAATATGATGGGTAGAAAAAAAGTCGTGTGCCCTAAGTCGCTAAGCTTTTGCGGTGTCATCCTGGAAAAAAATGTGGCCGAGAATTGTAATGAAGCAGTAGTAGACTTCGTCGATTAACCAGTGTGATTGTATTTTGCTTTATCTGGGTGCTGGTAGCATACTTGGGCGGTGATCTTCTGCTTAGATTCGAGAAAGCTGTTGCAGTTTTTTGTGTATAATATGTACTAGTGAGCCAATCCAAATGACTTGACTCACTTTATAGTCAACCAATAGAAGGTTAACCAATCAGATGACGTAGAATATTCAATCCGTCGTGTATAAAGGCGGCCATTTTGTTTACTCTATCCGAATGTCCAGTACCAGCTTGTCAGGCGAAGAGGAACAAAAGGAAGAACTACGCTCTGCTACTTTACCGAGATATCCACTGCTAACCTGAACAACGCTTTCCTACTGTCTTCGAAATATTCACTGCTAACCTCTGGATTCTATACTCAAAGACGACCGTCATCATGAACAACAAAAGCTGCAATCGATAACGCTAATGGTGGACCCCCAGAGTCGCCGTAATCTTCTGTTGGTGCAATTCCAGTTTTGGAATGTCGTTGGGTGCTTTGTCATGATCACACAATTGAGCCGATTGTTTACTGTTGTCATAAAGGATACATTCCTAATCACAAGTCACTATTCGATCAAGAAATCGATCAGTCCAATATCACACACGCAATATCGAACACACTTCAAAACGTCGAACTCTCTGATTTTCACTGAGTTCATGTGGAATCCATTTATCGGGCTTCTGCCATTTGACATTTTCTTGATGTTTTCCAAGATTGTTGAAATGTTGACGCCAATTATCTGACCCCTCAACGTGGCTTTTCTCCGACTAGTGTTTTCAGATATTGTTTCCCAATTACAGATGGACGTCCCCTACCACATAGTTTCTCATGTCTCGTATCCCCACCGCGCACATTCGTCGTACTGTCCGATCTCAAGTCCGATCCTTCACCTCATGCTCTTTTTAATGTTGACTTCACTTTGAGAAGCATTATGACGACCAGACTTGAACATGCAAAAACATAAACGCATCTCTTCTTTTTTCATGTTCAAGATGATGGGTGTATAATGTTTTTGTTGCATCCTTAAAGAGGTTAAAAACAGATAAAGGTGGTACTCGAGTGAAAAAAAACTGCAATACGGGCATAGATAAAATAGAGGTTTATTGTAAAAGAGAGTACACTACTGAAAGACAAGGAATCGGTTCGCAATCTAGTAATTCTCGAAGCAAGGATATCTACCAACCACCCCATTCGGTCAGATGTGGTACAAGCCCGAAATTAACGTGGGGTATCCTAGCCCGTAGCTGTTACCCGAGAAGAGAGTTCCTCTCTACCCGAAGGCAGAGAGCATATTTAACTTACCTCCCAACGAAGCAGGATGTGGCACAAGTGCGGGGCAAACAGGAACCGTAGGCCCCGTAAAAAAGGGGGTCGGGTAGCCAAACGAAACCGACCTCCACGGCAACCGACGACCGCCGCCCGGCCCCGATCAACGCTATCCCAACGCCGACAAAGGCGTGTCTCCCGCCTATGCTACACCTCCCGTGTCTCCTCACAGAGTCGGACTAGCTGTCTACCACCCCAGACGAGAATCTACCCTTCGGCAGAGCCTAGTTTGGGTTCCTCTCTGTCCGAAACCAGAGAGTTCGACCAGCACAGCTGGAGATGAATCTCCAACTAATTCCCGATGCAAGGATATCTACCAACCACCCCGCGCGTTCAGATGTGGCTCAAGGCCGAATATAATGTGGGGTATCCGAGTCCGTATACTCGACCAAAATTCCCCGTAGATTCCGTGTAAAACGGGGTCGAGTAGCTGTTTCCCGAGTCGAGACTCTACCCTCAATTCCCGGAGCTAGAGTGAAATATTCCATTACAACAGCTTTAAAGTAAATTCTGGGGTAGATTGATATAAAATTAACCAACCGGTCAGTTTAATCATTAGAAATAAGTAATGTATTTTTGTGCATATGTTATAGTAATATATTAGAATACAATTAAAATGTTTAGTCTAAACTCGACATTATTTTCAGAACAACCTTATAGTCTTTGTGTGAGCGTTGTATGCTTCAGATGAACAGTCGTATGTAAGTGGCAAATAATGAAAGTCAGGAGTTACGAATCAAGTAATTAAGAGATTTTATTATGAATCGGACAGAAAAATCTTCAGGAGAAATCCATGATGTCCAGACAATATTTAGAATAGTTTATTACACCGTTATCCCCATTTTAATATTGGCAACAAAAAGAACGTAATCTCGCTTGTAATAATAAATCTTCCATTTCCTCGCAGAACCTTAGAAAAAATATTGAATTTATTACTACAGCATGATTTCATGAAGCTCTTGTGTCGATTTTCGCACAAGATTAAATTCCTATAGAAATGGCTTCATGCGGTTATCACTCGTGGAATAATCGGCGGCATTATTATAATGGAAAAGTTCATTCCCCTAAAAGCGAATGGTTATAAGTTTGAGGATTTGGGATATCTTTGTGCCAGAAGTTATGGAAATTGGTTCGAAGTATTAACAAGAACGAATATAAGGAAAGGACGACGAAAACGAAATTTGAATGATTAGAATTTCAGTGAACATGGGCGTCAAGAGGTCAAGGCTTTTGTTGAAGACCTTGGTGAAATATCAGTCATGAAAAGAGGTCAGAGGCCAGAAGGAAAAGAAACCAAAGAAATATTCGGGTCTGTGAGAGAGAGAGAGAAGAGGAAAAGAAACCAATTAGAAAGTACATGATTAAGAAATAAATAATTGAATTAATAAAGGGAGAGAAGAGAAGAAAAAGGAAAAGGAAAAATTGGAGAAAAGGGAATTGAAAAATGATGAAGAAAGAAAGAAAGCGAGAGAGGAAATGAAAAAGAGGGAATAAAGAATGAACGAAAGGTAATAAAAGGGAAGGAAGAGAGAAAGAGGAAGTAGGAAAGAAAAGAAGAAACTAAGTGACAAAAAGAAGGTAAAAAGAAGTAAAATGGAAAAGAGGAAGATAAAAAAAACGAAGTAAAACGTAAGAGAAGAAAGAAAGAAAGAAAGAAAGAAACAAACAAACAAACAAAGAGTAGGCCGACAAAAAGAGAGACGCGTGATAAGAAAGTGTAAAATAAAGTAGATTAAAAGAATGAACAAAGAATCCGAGAGAAGAAAGAAAGAAAGAAAGAAAGAAAGAAAGAAAGAAAGAAAGAAAAATAATGAAAGGACAAAGAGTATAAGAGGTAACGCTTGGAAGTATAGAAAATGAAATAACCCAAACAATGCAAAGCTAAGAAAGAAAGAAAGAAAGAAAGAAAAGAAAGAAAGAAAGAAAGAAAGAAAGAAAAATAATGAAAGGACAAAGAATATAAGAGGTAACGCTTGGAAGTATAGAAAATGAAATAACCCTAATAAATAATGAAAACAATGCAAGAAAGAAAGAAAGAAAGAAAAGGGAAATAAATGTAAGAAAGATGGTAGCACCGAAAGAGAGCTGAGGAAGCCAAAAACAAAACAGGCGGAAGGTATGACAAAATAGTAAAATGGAGTAAAGTACATTAAAAAAAAAAGAAAGAAAGGGTGAAAATGAAAGAAAGAAATATAAGTTGTTAATTTTTACTGTCTTTTAGAATGAGTAGTAATAAGTTTAAAATACATCTTTTTATAAAACATGGATTTTACCAGCTTCATTTCATTTATTATCAGTGAATAGCTATGCATTCTTGGAAAAGATAATCGAGCGGTTTCCTGTCACCCTCTCCAAGGTATTAGTTTCAAAGATTTGTAGACTAGCTCTCACTCAAGGCTAGAAACCACAATATACCCACCTATTTAACCCAGAGCAGGGGTCTTTTAACAATATCAGTTATTAATTTTTGATAAACTGCAGTAGTAGAAATATTTTAAAAATGCGTTATCATGATCAATAGCTTTTCCCATTTTCCCTTAATTTATTATTTGTAAATTGACATAACTACATGGGAACGATACATGGGTGCTTTGTTGTTGCCTTCTGTACGGGTTTTCATTTAGAGTTGACCTTCTTTTAGACAGGCTTCCAACCAAAGCTAGAAAGTCCAGCCGAGGACTGGGAGATGAAATAGGCTTCATTATTCTCTCCGTAGCATTAGTGAGAAAATTAACTAATCTGATATGGTCGAAATTTGACGAGACTTTTAGAGAAATATTGCGGGATGGTTTGCTGCTGCATTGTGCACTTGTTTTAATTTATGGGTGACCTTTTCAGACAGGTTTCCACGCAAAGCGAGAAACACTAGTCGAGGACAAGGAGAAGAAACTGACTTCATAATTATCCGAAAAGTATTTATGGAAAATTTAACTAATCCAATATGGCCGGAATTTGACAACATTACGTCAACGATAGAGTACAGATGTTTATCTTAAAATACTACGGTAAAAGGCCACCAGAACGCGGCGTTGAGTTGCAAACATGACAGAACAGATAATCACGACAGAATCCTTACGAGGGAGAGCAAATCGGTAAAAATGTTTCAAAGACGCGCTAAAGTCTTGAGGAAATTTAATACCAGATAAATACCGACTGGAAATGGTTTGTTTCGGTTTAAATAAATGTAAAAGTTTCTCTGGTTGGTCGTACACGTCATTGCGTCGTTTGGCGACATGCCCGGATGGATGATGTCATTCCGTTCAACACCTAAATATTTACCGACCCTCGCTAGAAGTAAAATGAGATAATTTGAGACTGGCTATCAGGGACGAAATGTTCAGATTTCCTGGGTTTGTAAAGGACGTTTTAATTAAGCGAAGACACAGGATATTATGCACGAGACTTTCAAAATGTATTAGTGAGATATCTATCTATCTATCTATCTATCTATCTATCTATCTATCTATATATATATATATATATTTATTAAATACATTTTTATGTTTAACGTTGTTATTTTATAGATACAAGTATTTAAGCAAATGCTCTGTTTATGATAAACAGTATTAAATAACATTTACCGGCCTGAATGAAAATTTCTCGGACATTCAGGCCGGTAAATGTTATTTAATACTGTTTATCATAAACAGAGCATTTGCTTAAATACTTGTATCTATAAAATAACAACGTTAAACATAAAAATGTCTTTAATAAATAAATTGTCGGACCTTGTCCATTTCTTAATATATGACGTCATTTGTTTACATTCGATACGCCAGAGCAGTTATGAATGTACGAGATTCATGGAAGATTGAAGTTTATAAGCAGTAAATTGACCTTGTCTACCGTAAGGTTCTTTGTGGCCGAGCGGTCAAGGCACGTCAGCGTATATGACGGTTCCGTATAGGATGCAGGTTCGAATCCTGTCAAAAAGAACGAATATTTTCTATGAAAATTTCTCGGACATTCAGCCCGGTAAATGTTATTTAATACTGTTTATCATAAACAGAGCATTTGCTTAAATACTTGTATCTATAAAATAACAACGTTAAACATAAAAATGTCTTTAATAAATAAATTGTCGGACCTTGTCCATTTCTTAATATATATATATATATATATATATATGAAAATTTCTCCGATTTAACCAGTAGAGAAGACAATATTTATAAATAAAAATGACAATAGGCGTTTCGTCCAATGTGGACGGTATTTACTGTAATAAATACAAGTATGGCACAAGGCCTATGAAGGGGAGGGTTGAGGTTGGTCTTCACTAACTGTCTTATATCTAATTCGATTCAAGATCCATTCACTCATTACAATTTGCCCAATCACCACAAGAACTCGTCCATCACCAATCAATCCTCCATACACCATAATACCGCATCCTCACAAGGGGGACCCACAAAACGCGCCACGTGCCGTAAAAATTTAATGATAATATATACTTAAAAATCTGTGATGAAAAATGAGAGGGGTGGGAATGAACCCCAAAAACAAACTAAATATAAACACAAAAATAAACTAAACATAACTGATGTTAGTAGGGCCCGTCCAACCCTCAAAATGAGAGGCCACTTTATTCTGCCCATTTGGACAAAATCAAGAAGCTCTCTCGTTAAGGAGGTGCAAAAAGGAGAAAATATACATGGACATGGGAAAGAAAAAAACTGATTCAGTCGAGATAAAAAAAAAAAGGAGGTAAAAAAAACGGGGAGGTTGGGAATCTTAACTTGGATCATAACAAAAGATGTAGCCGGGAACAGGCTAGGAACAACATTTACTCACATTAACTAGGTACACAAAAGCTTGTCTAACCTAACCAGGGGGGGGGGTGCTCCACAGGAAACCACCCCGATGTGACATGGGTTTGACCTAAAAGAGAAAATCAAGGCTAGCCCCGTTCAAACGAACCAAGCTCGCCTCAGTCATCCACCTTTCGCTGAAGACTGTCGAATGCATGCGTTTTCTATCAGTTCTAATCTTCATCTTGAGCTGATGCTCAAAGAATAATTTCAGATCCTGATGAGAAAGACGGATGCCTCGCAAGACTTCCTCCTGTCGCGTCGTTCAAATCACCATTCGGCCGTGGCCAGCAGCGTCAGAAACACCATTCGTTTCACCCCGGAATACGGGGGCGACACATTACCACACGCGTATGCGCGATCAATGGGCACGAGCTTTTCGGGAGCGAGACGATCCGTCAGCTCGCCGACATGGCCCCATAAGGGGCGGACCCGGGGACAATGGTAGAAGGCGTAAGAAGCCATTTCCTCTAAACTAAGGCCACACCGTTCACAGTCTGGCAAATTCGCCAAGACCCATATGAAGACCTTATCATTGAGAGGCAACCGATTCCGAGCCAATCGCCAGGTAAGTGAAAACTCAGGGTTACTGAGGTAATCCGCCGCTGGCGCCAAAGACCTGTAAGAGCGAAACTCCTCCTCCGACAAGATAGAAGACCTTCTTAGGCCGAGAAAGGTCACTGAACTTAGGAACAGCCAACAAGGCCGACCGTCACTCGTGAAGGAAATTATATCTGTGTTGATGTATTTAATATTCTCCACACGTGACAAATACTGACGTTATTTTCAGTTAACAATATAAAAATAGCGTTTCTCTACATTCCAATTGCTAGGAACATTCCGTTTTTTGTTTTTATTAGTTACCTTGTTCAATTAAATTCATTTCGTATTTTGCTTTGATAAAGTATACATTGGACAAACGCGTCAGCAATTACTAGTTTTCCTATTGTCATTTTTATTCATATATATATATATATATATATATCATAGTCTGTATATTATTTATCAATGTAAAACTGTCTATATTTCTGAGTTGAGGTATTATGTACACTATTAACATTATTCAGACTTTTTCAGGTGGTTGGAATCTCGAACTGAACACTTTATTTCGCTCACTGGGGTAGGCTGTTCTAGGTCCACGTGCCATGTTTAATGGATATCAGTTATCAGTTATCTCCTATTAATTCCCTTCTCGAAGTTCTCCACTGCCTCAACCGGGTATTGAACTCACACTTTTTGGGTCCTGTCACTGGATCTAACTAACGCTTTCATCCACTGTGCTATATGTCCTTGACGATATCTGTATATGACTTTCTGGATATTAGGTCTATCCCAGTGAGCGAAATAAAGTGTTCAGTTCGACATTACAACCACCTGAAGAAGGTCGGAGCGTACAACGGCTGAAACTTTGTAATAAAAATGGCGACAAAGATGAGGACAATAGTCCGAATAATGTAAATAGTGTAACTCGGTCTCTTATCTATCTATCTATCTATCTATCTATCTATCTATCTATCAGGGTCTCTTCATTTTGTATCTATCTATCTATCTATCTATCTATCTATCTATCTATCTATCTATCTATCTATCTATCTATCAAACTCAGTCACTTCATTTTCTATCTATTTATTTATCTATCTATTTCGAACTGTTTATATTTATCTGCAGAGGAAAATATCTGCAGATTAAAACGAAGTAAGAAATAATCGTCAAACAACGCTCGACCAATTTTAAATAAATTTTATTACTGAGTATTTGTTTTCTTTCAAGTTAAAAGAAACGAATTACAAATATACTCGCGAAACAAAATCCAACAAAAATATTTTGTTTTTGTTCTAAAAAAGACAACGGAAATAATTTCGTTAGTATGACGGGAAAGCATGAAGTTGTCTATTAGAAGAGTCAAGTATTTACTTTGTTTTACGAATGAGTGTAATTTTCCACCAGGCAACATGTCAGCAGTCAGTAAACAAAAAATTGAAAACTGATCGGGGATTTTCGCAATGAATATTTATATAAAACAGAGGAAGCTAAAAGATTGATTTACCTACCTAGAAGTCTATTGGTTAATAAATATTTTGCCAATTATTGAATATTTAGGACTGAAAATATTGTTGAATATTTACTGGAATGAAATCTAAAATTTCGCAGCCGAAAAAGAAAATAATGGTATGAATATTCGAAGAATAATTGCTTTGATATAACGTTGCTGATTGGTTAATAAATTCGAATCTGAAAATACAAATTGGAAAATAATTTTTGCATAAAAATGAGTATATTATTGTAAGGAATATCTACATACAGAATCGAGATTTTCAGTGATATTAATAAAATTTATGGTGTTTTTTAAAATAGATTTTTTCTATACATTAACTATCAATCTAACACTATCTACCTATCTATCCTGGTCTATTCATTATCTCTCTCTCTCTTTCTCTCTCTCTCTCTCTCTCTCTCTATATATATATATATATATATATATATATATAATATTAGTGGTAAATATACACATAAATATGCAAAATATATAAATATATATGCATACACATATATATAAAAGTGAACATTGAAGTTAACACTTAGAGGCGACAGGCTGTTTCATGCTTGACGAAATCGTCAGGCCACTAGTGTTGTTTTTTCTCGGCTATTTATGTATACGGGTCAGTGGTGCATTGTGGATAGTCTATTTTGGCGGTTAATTTTCCAGAAGTCGTTTATTTGTTTATTTATTTATTTTGGTTAAATTATTTTGCTTGTTTTTCTTTATTTTTATTTCTACTTTTTAGTTTTTTATTTTTATTTCTTATCTCATATATTTATTTATTTATTTTTATTTTAATCGGTGTTTTATTATCGTAGTAAAAATTTGTTTATATCGCTTATTTAATAGTTTTGTTTTGGTCTGGGGAGATAATTAAAGCTATTTATTCAATTTTGGGGTTGATTACTGTAGTTTATTCTAACTATTATTTTGGCAGGAAACAAAACAAGAAATTTATACGAAACTAAGCCCACCTAGGCACAATAAATTACTCAAGAACAACATAACTAAAACATATAAAAAGGCACCAAAACAATAGAACACTAAATCAATATGAAAACTCACGCAATCGCCCAAAAATTACAGATAGATGTCCTAATAATTTGCATTAGGAAGACGCAAGCCTTTATCACACTAAAAGATCACAAAGAAAATTTCAAAACTAACCCTGCATGCAGACTCATAAACCCAGCCAAAAGCGAACTAGTTAAAATAAGTAAAACTATACTAGAAAGAATTAATTCTGAAATTAAGAAGAAGTTAGGAGTAAATCAGTGGAAAAACACAAAAGCAACTAATTGACTAGTTCTACAGCATAAATAACAAACAAAATTGCCAATTCTTACAATTAGACATAAAAGAATTTTACCCATCCATAACAGAACCCATGCTAGATAAGGCCGTCAACTTAGCTTAAGAACAAATAATAATAAAACCAAACGAAATCGACATCATTAAACACTCCCGTAAATCATTACTATTTCACAATGAAGAAGCATGGTTAAAGAAAGATGGGATATTTGACACTACAATGGGAAGCTTTGACGGTTCGTGACATGCGAAATCATAGGTATATACTTACTACACGAACTGAGCAAAATAATAGATGGAAGTGACACAGGACTCTACAGGGATGACGGTCTCATAATCTTAAGAAACTGTGACAAACAAAACACAGACAAAACTAGAAAAGCAATAATAAAGATTTTCAAAAATAATGGATTCGACATTCGATATAAAAACTAACCTAACGAAGTAGATTTCCTAGATGTTACCTTCAACCTAAGAAAAGGCACGTATAAACTATACAGAAAACCCAATGATAAACCCTTCCATATACACACATCTTCCAATCACCCGCGTTCTATAATCAAACAGATACCAAAATCGTTTAACCGCTGGCTTTCCGAAAATCCCTCAAATGAATCCATATTTAACAAAGCTAAGAAAGACTACGAAACAGCCCTAAAAGATAGTGGATTCCCAACAACACTCACATACTCACCACAAAACACATAAAGGTCAGCAGGAAAAGAAATATCATATGGTTCAACCCACCGTACAGCAAAAACATAAAAACAAACGTAATAAAAATATTTTTCAAACTCTTACACAAACACTTCCTGGAATGAAGCACCCTACACAAAATATTCAACAAAAACAGAGTAAAAAATCAGCTACAGCTTCACCGAGAACATGACACAAATAACAAAAAAGCACAACAGGAAAACTATCAACAAACCACACGAACAAGTTAAACCCACGTGTAACTGCAGAATAGAGAACGAATGTTCCTTAAACGGTAATTGCTTACAAAACAACGCAATATACGAAGCCACGGTAAAATCACCAGACAATGAAGAAAAAGTATACATAGGAGTAACTGAAGGACCCTGGAAACAAAGAAATTATGCACACAAAACATATTTCACAAATAGTAAATACGCGAACAGCACAATGCTTTCTAAGTATATCTGGGAAATTAAAAACAAAACGCACATCACACCAAAACTATCTTGGAAAACAATCTAATACTTGCAAACTTTGCTTGGAGGAAAAAATCATTACCTTCTCAGACCAAAATAAATTATTAAATAAACGATCCTAGCTCATCTCAAAATGAAGACATGAAAACAAATTTTTACTACCTTACTTAAAAATCGAAAAACTGAAAAAAATAGATAAATAAACAAAATGACAATAAAATATGTAAATAAATTAACCCAAACAAATAACCATATCACACACGTTAGAATAGGGGAAGTAGAATAAATAAATAAAATAAAAAACAAAATCAATGAATC
This sequence comes from Acanthosepion pharaonis, assembly GCA_903632075.3. Lineage (NCBI taxonomy): Eukaryota > Metazoa > Mollusca > Cephalopoda > Sepiida > Sepiidae > Acanthosepion > Acanthosepion pharaonis. Next base: position 655,523 of record CAHIKZ030000845.1, read on the forward strand.
CAAATAAATAAAGTAAATAATAAACAAATTAACAAACCATTATGACCAAAATATTAGTTAGACTATAAAAATCAAACGAAACACCGGACGAAAAACATAGCTATAACTGTTATATAACAATAAAAAACTACGTTACTTAAAAATCGAAAACCGAAAACTGATCAAATTTGATTTCAGAGAACAATAAAATTAAATTTTGTTTGATTAAAACCCTGCTAACATGGAAGTACCCAAGAATCATTTGACGTACATAATGCTTTATGAGTTCAAGAAAGGAAACTCAGCAGCCGAAGCGTCTAGAAACATTCACTCAGTTTATGGAGAGGAATGGGTGAATGAAAGAACTTGCAGAAGATGGTTTGCAAAATTCAGATGTGGAGATTTCACCCTTGAAGATGAAGATCGAACCGGACGTCCAGTTGAGTTTGATGAAAAGCTTCTTGAAGCAGCCCTTGAAGAAAATCCTGCTTTATCAGTTGAGGAATTGGCAGTGGTTCTCAGTTCAAACCATACAACTGTTCATCGTCATCTTCAACAAATACGAAAAGTTCCTAAACTTGGAAAATGGGTGCCTCATGAATTGTTTGAAAACAACCTCAAATCCTGAGTTGACATCTGCTCTTCTCTCCATTCTTGCCAACTTGATTCACCTTTTTTGGATAGACTTGTTATTGGCGACGGAAGATGGATCTTTTATCGAAATATTAAGCGTCGTAGACAGTGGCTTGATAAAGGGTAAGGACCCCAGCCACAGCCGAGAAGGGAACTTCATGGGCAAAAGGTTCTTCTTTCAATCTGGTGGGATCGCAAAGGAATAATCCACTTTGAATTCTTACCATCTAATGCAACAATTAATGCTCAAATATACTGTCAGCAATTAGAGCGTTTGAACCAAGCTTTGAGGGAAAAAAGACCTGCTCTAGTGAATCGAAAAGAGGTGATGTTTCATCAGGACAATGTGCGACGCCACACAGCAAGAATCACGTCACAAAAAAATAAGAGAAGGACTTGGTTGGGAGAAAATTCCTCATCCACCTTATTCCCCCGATCTTTCTCCTTCAGACTATCATGTGTTTTGTAGCTTACAGAATCATTTGGAAGAAACAGCATTTGTAACACAGGAAGAGGTTAAAACTGACATTTGTGAGTTCTTCGAATCAAAGCCAAAAGAATTTTCAGTAATGGAATTAGTAAGCTTGTTAATAGATGGAAGGAAGTCATAGATAATCAGGGAAAATACATTGTTGATTGAATCTGTAATTAAATGTAACATTTGGTCACTTGTTTTCTTTATTCAATATTCGGACAGAACTTATGGGATGATGATATATATATATATATATATATATATATATATATATATATATATATATATATATAAAGTTTTTATATCATCTATCAATATAACACGGTATTAGCTATCTATCATCATCTCTTCATTTATTATCAATCAATATAACACGGTCTCTAAATTCTATCTATCTATCTATCTATCTATCTATCTATCTATCTATATATATATATATATATATATATATATATATATATATCCCGGTGTCTATATTATTTATCCATCTATCTATCGATCTATGGTCTGTTCATTGACTATTTATGTATGTATGTATCTATGTATATATCTGTCTTGGTCTATTCATTTTCTATCTATCTATCTATCTATCTATCTATCTATCTATCTATCATCTATCTATCTATCTGTTCATTTTTACTGCATATATATCTATATATGTAGCTATCTATCGATCTCAGTTCGTTAAGTAATATCTATCAAAATCTATGTCTATCTATTTATCGATGGCGGCCTGTTCTCCATACACATATCTTTACAAGTTCTCTTCATTTTCTATCTATCTGTCTATCTATCTTGCTCTGATTATTATCTATGTATGTATGTATATATGTAGGTATGTATATGTATGCATGTATTATTAGAAAACTTACTGATTAAAAACCAGTTCAGATAGGTCGGACATGTGGTATGCGTGGATAACAGCAGGTTTCCGAAGCAGCTGTTTTATGGCGAGCTTGCAAATGGTAAGCGTCCTCAGCATAAGCCAGAAAAGAGATTTAAGGACTGTGTGGGGGAATAACTTGAAAGAGCTTAGGGTGGGGGTGGATGAATGGGAAAACCTTGCTAATCACCGCGGTGAGTGGCACAGGGCTTTTTGTAGCAGGATGTAAGTCAGCAGAGAAAAAGAATTTAGCACATGCAGCACTGAAAAGGGGTTTGAGGAAAGGTATTACCAGGAGCTTGGATGACAGCCCTGCAAGCTGGAAATTCGAGACATGTGGTCGTATCCTACTGTCAAAATCTGGGTATGTTAATCATCTGAAATCACACGAGAGACGACTTCACTTTGTGTTACCTCCATGACCCGGTGATACTGCATGTGTGATCTGCAGGGAAGTGTGCGAATCGACATCTGGATTGAAGAGACACATGGTGGTGCACAAGGATGACCTACCACAGCAACATTCGCTTATTCCTGTGAAGACACTGCTATGCTATAGGCTTTGCAAATCAACTGCTTGTTGGAAGAGCCAACTTCGAAGTCATTCGAGTGGAAACAATGATCTAGATTGAATGGAGGTGTTGATGGGCAAGACGGCAGTCATCTGTGAAGATAGGCCAAACAACATGTATGTATCTATCTATCTGTCTGTCTCTCTCTACATATATATACATATATAATATTTTCTATTTATCTATCTATCAATCTTTGTTCATTCTCTCTCTGTCTCTCTCTTTCTCTATCGATCTATCTTGCACTGTTCATTATCTATATTTCGATATATATATATATATATATATATATATATATATATATATATATATATATATCAATCTATCTATCCAACTCTCTCTCCCTCTCTCCCTCTCTCTCTCTCTACCTATCTATCTCGGTCCGTTTATTAACCAACATCTCTAAATCAAGCGATGTATTTATCGATGTTTATCTATCTATTTCAGTCTGTTCATATCTATCTATCTATCTATCTTGGTCTGTTCATTATATATCTATCTATCTCTCTATCTATTTCAGTCTGTTCATATCTATCTATCTATCTATCTTGGTCTGTTCATTATCTATCTATCTATCTATTTCAGTCTGTTCATATCTATCTATCTATCTATCCATCTGTCACTGTTTCTTCATTTTACATCTATCTATTTGATCGATGTTGGTTTCTTATGCCTTTCTTTATTATACAGTATAACCCGGATATAAGAGAGTTGTCGGGACCGGAGAAGACGTCTCTTATATCCGGGTTTCTCTTATATCCGGGTTTGGTCTATTTTGTTTACATTAACACAGGCTCTAATTTGAGACCAGAGAAAATCTCTCTTATATCCGGGTTTCTCTTATATCCGGGTCTCTTATATCCGGGTTACACTGTACTATAATTTTTGTTCTATTATTATCTAGTGTGGGTGTCACTTCCTGACAAGTTGATATCCACCTTAAACAAATTCACGCTATCGGCACTTATGGTTTTCTTTTACCACCAATCAAATTTTGCAAAGCCGAACGGCGATAGAGAATGGATGACGGGAGCAAATTTTGGTTATCTGATAAAAAGCAAGAAAACATCTTAGTTTCTGAAAACAACCATCACATACGATGAAAAATGGATAGCTTACAACAGTGTGGATCAAAAAAAGGTCCTGGGTGAAGCGAACTTAGTTAACTTTCACCGCTCTAAAAGCCAATCTGTATTTGAAGGTGTAGTATCTAGTGCATTACGAGTTCCTTCAGCAAGGAAAAATGACGAAAAGCGTCCAGAATTGGATAAAACGGAAGGGTGTCGTCTTCCATCAGGACAAGTTAGTTGATCTTGCACCTTTAGATTAATATTTACTTCGATCCCTGCAAAGTTGTATTAATGGGAAAAACTTCAATCATCTGGGACCTGTTAAAAGTAAGGAAGATTCCAAGTTCTGGGAGGATGGAACTATGTAGGTTTAAAGATGGTAAAATTAGTAGAACGAAGTCGTAGATATTTGATAGAAAGAAAACTATTTAAATATTGTTTCTGAAACACTATGATCTTTTGTCCGGGTCCAATAGATTAAGCTGAGTCCGGTATTTCTTGTTTTTGAGTTTGGTTTGGTTTATGGCATATCAACCTCAATATATATGTAAAATGCGTCTATATATATATATATATATAAAATATATATATATATATATATATATATATATATATATGCAATTGTTTTATATATTATTTATATATTATATATGCGCGGTACTTATTGGAAAGCGCTCAATATCAGTGATAGAGCTAATATATTTAGTTGGATTGATGTGAGGTTGTGACCCTGGGTTTCACGCTATTTGCGATCGTCAGACAAACTGATTAATTTTTAAATTTTGGGTTTATATATGGTTGCGTATATCGGTGTTTTTATGATAGTGGGAGGGAAATTGTCATCGGAAAGTCACTCATACCTACAC
>CAHIKZ030000845.1:665000-720000 GCA_903632075.3 Acanthosepion pharaonis
AAAAAAATATTACTAGTGTTGTAACCTAAAGAAGGTTACTGAATAGAATAATCACACATGGGCATCCGGACGTTGGCCTATAATCTTTCCAGTTACATATGTTAGATAAAACAAATTAAGTTGAAAATATTTTGTGAAATTTTACAATAAATGTCAAATGTATCAAATTTCCATTGGTATTTTAACAAAGCACAATTTTCACCTTAGCTCTGAATATCAATGTATCTCTTAAACTTTGCGAAAGTCGCCACACTACGACTGGAAGTTAATTTAGCAATGTCTATCAGGTAGGCTATGCCAATATAATTTTATTATTAAGAGGTAAAAGGACAAATGAAAAAACTAAACATTAATTGCAAGAAGACAAAATGCATGATAATAGCAAAAGAAACAGCCCAACATGCAAATTACAAATTGAAGAGCGTGTAAATTACTCTTACTGTCTTTGGGCAGAGTGTGCTCAGAGGCGGCTCCCTCTCTTTGGGCAGAGTGCTCTCAGGCGCGGCTGTCTCTCTTTGGGAAGAGTGCTCTCAGGGGCGGCTGTCTCTCTTTGGGAAGAGTGCTCTCAGGGGCGGCTGTCTCTCTCTTTGGGCAGAGTGTGCTCAGGGGCGGCTCTCTCTCTTTGGGCAGAGTGCTCTCAGGCGCGGCTGTCTCTCTTTGGGCAGAGTGCTCTCAGGGCGGCTGTCTCTTTGGGCAGAGTGCTCTCAGGGGCGGCTGTCTCTCTCTTTGGGCAGAGTGTGCTCAGGGCGGCTCCTCTCTTTGGGCAGAGTGCTCTCAGGCGCGGCTGTCTCTCTTTGGGCAGAGTGCTCTCAGGGGCGGCTCTCTCTCTTTGGGCAGAGTGCTCTCAGGGGCGGCTCTCTCTCTCTTTGGGCAGAGTGTGCTCAGGGGCGGCTCTCTCTCTTTGAGCAGAGTGCGCTCAGAGGCGGCTCTCTCTCTTTGGGCAGAGTGCGCTCAGGGGCGGCTCTCTGTCTTTGGGCAGAGTGTGCTCAGGGGCGGTTCCGTCAAAGAGTTGCAGAGTCGCAACTGAGGAAAATTATATTGAGAGGTGACCAGCCCTGGGGAACAGCTGGCCGACGCCGCGCCTTCTCATTGCACTAATGAGAAGGATCGGTGCACGACGGTTGCTGGGGCTCGGGAAAATTTTGTTCCTTGCCCGGGTGTACGCGCTCGGGCTCCCCACATTAAACCGACCTTATGTCGCAACCTGACCTCATTGGGGGAAGGGGGAGTAAATACAAATTACAAATAGAAGATGCCAAAATCAAGCAAGTACGACAATTTAAATATCAAGGAATTGATTTAACAGAAGATGGAATGTGCGACACTGAAATTCGAAGTTCGCTTTGGGATTGTTATAACAACATCAATAAAGATGATTATGATGATGATTGTTAGCACTTCCGGTCCCACTAGTGAATGCTGGGAAAAAGACGGATCCACAGGGGATGGGTTGAATAATAAAGTTGTTAAGTTTACCACGTCTCGTGTCGTTTTTGTGTTGTTTCGACTTTTCAGCGGCTAGTCCCATATAACTTATCTTTCCACTCTAAGCCCAGTGAAACAGGGATAATGAAAGATGCCTCCTAAAAGATAAGCAAAGTATTAAGAAAGAGGAAAAATATCGTTGGAAACAAAGCAGAGTATTGAACTCTATTTATATTGCTCGGACTATCATCCTCATCTTTGTTGCCATATTTATCACAACACTTCGGCCGTTGTACGCTCCGGCCTTCTTCAGGTGGTTGGAATGTCGAACTGAACACTTTATTTCGCTCGCTGGGGTAGACTGTTCTAGTTCTACGTGCCATGTCTAATGGATGTTAGTTATCAGTTATCTCCTGTTAATTTCCCTCTCAGGATTCTCCACCGCCTTAACCAGGTATTGAACTCACACTCTTTGGGTCCTGTCACTGGATTTAACCAACGCCTTTATCCACTGTGCCATGTGTCCTCAAGGAAACATGGCAGAGTGGATAAAGGCACATGGCAGAGTCTACCTCAGCGAGCGAAATAAAGAGTTCAGTTCGACATTCCAACCACCTGAAGAAGGCCGGAGCGTACAACGGCCGAAGCGTTGTGATAAATATGGCAACAAAGATGAGGGTGATGGTCCGAGCAATGTAAATAGTGTATATAACACCTCATCTCAGTAATATAGGCAGATATCAGTGTATTGAACTGTTATTTAATATTAATACTTGTATAGGGCAAGGGATACGGAGCAATCTCCTAGCAAATGAGGAAGAGATTTGAAGCAACAGAATTAAGATTCTACAGAAGGATGCTGAGAATACCATGGACTGAAAATGTCAGCAACGGCGAGGTCTTAGAGAAAATGGTAACAAAAGGACACTTATACTTAACATCAGGAAGAGCCAGTTGAAATTTCTAGGGCATATAATGAGGAAAGTAGGCTTGGAAAACGTGATACTCACAGGACAGATTGAATGCAAGAGGGGGTGCAAAGTGGGAAAAGTATGACTTACCTAATGAGTTTGTGTAAATGGTTGACCGGACAGGGCTTAGGAGAGATAGCAAATAAGACAACATTTATTAAAATCTACAAAGGACAGGAAATCGTGGAGAGCCATTATTGCCAACGTCCTGAAGGGGCACAGAACAAAGAAGTAAAAGAACAACAACAATAACAAGCCGGAAAGGAGGAGGACCGGAATCACATTATACAGTGAAATTAAGACTTGTTTTAAGCAACGAGCAGCCATTGTCAGACGCTGTAATGAAACGTTGAACGTGACTACACTGGCAACGATTGCATGGTGGGCATTGGTTAAAATGAAAAGGAAGCGGAAACAGCGATACGTGAGAAGAAAGAAAAAAAGATTGCAAAAGGAAAAAAAAAGTAAAGGTAGGAGAAGAGAAAAGTGAAAAGAGACTGTAAACACATCTTGGTTCACATAGATAAACAGTGTACCTCTTTTTCTAGACCATCAGAAAATTGAGCCTCGTTTTGGTCTCACGTTTTCCCCTTACATAAAGTGGAGTGATTATACTAAATCAATTGCTAAGGTCTACATAATTTTCCGCCCGATTTTTAACTTAGTTGGAGCGAGCAAAACTTATACTAAGTTAAAACTTAATATGAACTATTTTCTTAGTTTATCCATATAAATGTACCGGGTGTAACAGCAAAATTGTCCAGATCGTGTAATAGCATGGAATAATTGTCAATTCCATAAAATAATCTAAAAAACAAAAAACCAAAAAAACATTAAACAAATTCAATTCCTTTTTTCCAAGTGTTCAGATAAGTTGCTTAGCCAGCTTGACACCATTTGTCGTAAGAATCGCTGAAAAAAAACCTTTTGAGTAATTAAGAAAGAGAACAGGTTAAACTCGTTTTGTGTCAGCCCCACTATGTCTTCACAACTGAGCAATGGCAAGAGGAAAAAGATCATTCAGGCCTTCAGTAATGGTACGAACATTCATACTCTGGTTTCCATCTTCAAGACCCATTCAAGAAGCATCAAGAGAACAGTGACTAAGTTAAAAAAAAAAAGGATCAGTAAAAAGGAAAACTAGATCAGGAGGTCAAAACAGCAAGAGAGATCATCATTTCAACATTGAGCTAAATACATACTTATTGTTTAAAATAGAGTTCAATAGTGTTATAAAACCTAGGAGAATTCCAGTAAGATATCTTTAATCATTTCTAAGATACAACGGTTCAAAGCTTATTCTAACAATTGGACAATTTTGCTGTTGCACGATTTGGACAGTTTTGTTGTTAAACCTGATATATATATATATATATATATATATATATATATATATATATATATGAAGAAATATTAAAAAAACAACAAAAAAATCCTTAAATGTAGTTAAATGAAAGAAATGTCGACGTCTGCATTTCTTTCATTTAACTACATTTAGGATTTTTGTTTGTTTTTTCAAAATTTCTTCATTCTGTCGGATTTATATCCATTTACACTTGCTTATATATATATATATATATATATATATTGCTTTTAAAAAACATTCAACTTAATATTACTAGGCATAGTGAAAATTAAAAGAGGAAAAACAACCAGTTTCACTCCCGCTCTTACAATTTTTTTTAATCGTGAATGTGCAAAGTAAAATATAACAAATTTAAAATTGTGAATGATTAATTGATGAGAGGACAAAAGAAAAAAAGGGGTGGGGATACTAAAGACTAATTATACCAAGACCAAGTAAACAACCACGCTGTTTACACAGAGAAGGTTTACGGGACTTGATATAAATAGACTCCAGTACCTTTAGAGGAAAAATTGAGTGTGAATGCGATAAAACAGTAAACTATTCAGCACTGAATTCAACAGCACACTTTCTGTTTTTCTGTTTTTTTTAATAAGGTGTCCACAAATTGAGGAACCGTAGATATTATGGATGAGGTCATTTTGATCAAGCGTATGGTTCCTGATTTTATTTGGTACGTACTGTTTAATTCTTGCATCCAATTGTTGAAGCTGACTTCGCTATTACAGTTATATTTATAAATAACAGAATTTACTTGATGAGGAGGGAGAACGTGTCCTTCCGACTGGATGATATCATCGGCCTGGTCTTGAATACGACACGAACCTCAGCAGAAAAATAATACCACTTACGAAGATACGAAGAAATTTGCCTGGATAGGTTTTCACAGTTAACTCCAATCCAAAGAAGTTGTAAATAAATAGGAAATCTTGCCACAGTAACAGGCGTAACTTTTCTGATATCAGCGAGTTTGTTGCGAATGACGGAATTAACAAAAGTGGGCGGATACCCATTGCCACATAAAGTCATCGTTAGGAAATCGATCTCACTGTCCAGGAACTGCTTACGACAGATCATTAATGCTCTCTGAGTCAGAGTTTTAAAGAGGTTTATCTTTCGCTTCTTCGAGTAAATGGAATCCCAACGTGTGTGCAACCCCGAAGAAAGTGGACTTCCTATATATTATTGTCAGAAATGGTGTTGGAGTACGATACATCAATACATCTAAAGATACAAGTTGAGAATTAGACTCTTTCTCAAAAGTAAACCTCAGAGCTAGATGAAGACTATTGAGAGAGGACAGAAAGTTTTATTATTGAATAAAGAAAATGTATCATCAAACATACCGACAATACAATGGTGCGCATAGTGAACTACAAAATAGTCTCTCCTCACGAAAGCCAACAAATATATTTGCCGAATGCAGGGTACAAAGGGGAACCCATAGCAATACCGTCGATCTCTCGATACATAATGTTGTCAAAACTGAAGTCAACAGATAAAGGTGGCAAATTTCATTAATTCTAAGAAAACTTTTTCAGGACCATCAGCGGGAGGCAAATAAGTGCGATAAAGAAAATCACCACAAATATTGTTTCCATGAGAGGAACACAATAGAGAGAACATGTTAAATGAACACATGAACTGACCAGAAAAGGAATAATTTGGGATACGATCTGAAAAAGAAAATGAATCCCTTATAAAGAAAGAGCTATAGTGTTGCCGAACCGGTTGTAGCACATTAGCAAGCCATTAAGCAACCTTATGCTGAGACGACCCTACCATTGAAAACATGGGTCTTAAAGGTATCCTCTCCTTATGGATTTTTGGAAGGCTATGTTCAAGGCCAGCGGTCCTCTGGTGGTAGCCATCCTTGGGCCGCCAGTGGTAAATTTGCCGAGACGATCCAGTGGGCCACCAGTGATAAAGGCTAGTGGCATGCCATCCAGTGGTAGATTGGTGGTTTGCATCTATTCATCTATCTATCTATCTATCTATCTATCTATCTATCTATATCGGTGTGTTCATATCTAACTATATGTCTCAGTCTGTTGATAGGTATATCTATGTATCTGTGTGTCTGTCTATCTATGTATCTCAGTTTGTTTATATCTATATCTATCTATATATATATATATATATATATATATATATATATATATATATATATATATATATATATATATATATATATAGAGAGAGAGAGAGAGAGAGAGAGAGAGAGAGATTTCTGACGATCATCAAACGAAAATTTAATTAAAAGCATCGGATTTTACATTTTATCTCATTCTTGAAGATTATGTGTTCTATCAATTGTCCTTTTGTATTTTCTGTTCCCATCGTCAGTGGATATTGTATGGAATTGTCCACCACCGCCACTGACAATCCAAATCCTAACCACCGCCTCCACGACCCCTATCTTTTCTCTCTCCTGTGTTTCAGCCCCAACTACTGTGCTTCTTCTTGTTTCTTTTTAACGGAAGAAACATTTATCAAACGATAACAGAAAGCAGTGTTGCTTTCCTTGTCGCAGTCGCTGTCATGGTGACAGATGACGAATGTGGTCATTACATGTTGTCATGTCGACAAAGCAGGCGTCAGTCTTTCTTATGGTCATGTGTGGCATCACCAGTCGTCAAATAACAAGATAGTGAGAAATAAATGAGAGAGAGAGAGAGTAAAAGAGAGAGAGAAAGAAAATAAGAGCGAGTGAGACGTTTCGTATCATCTTTTTCTTTAACTTCTTTTTGCTAACATTTTGTCTTTTATTGTCATTTTTATAATTTTCCTTCATTTCTTCTTCAGTTGTTTCTATCTTAGCTTTCTTTTTTATTTTATTCTTTATTAGGATTACTTCCTTTTTCGAATACTTTCAATTGTTAACTTTTCTTTCTTTCTTTCGGTCTTTCTTTCTTTCTTTTTCAGCTTTCCTTTCTGTCTTTATTCTTTATCTACGTTACTTCTTTTTTCTATACTTCCAAGTGATACCTTTTTCTTTCTTTCTTTTTTTTCTTTCTTTCTTTCTTTCTTTCTTTTTTCTTTCTTTCTTTCTTTCTTTCTTTCTTTTTTTTTTTTTCTTTCTTTCTTTCTTTCTTTCTAAACCTTGCATTCTGTTTATATTCTTTATTATAGTTAACTTTTCATTACTTTTAAGCGTTTCATTTTATTTCTATTTTCCTTTCTTCTTCTTTCTTTCTTTTTCTTTTTTCTTTCTTTCTATTTTCATTCGTTATTAGAGTTACTTTCTTTTAGATTACTTAGAGGCGTTATCTTTTCTTTCTTTCTTTCTTTCTTTCTTTCTTTCTTTCTAAGCTTTTCGTTCTGCTTTCATTCATTAATAAGGTTACTTTCTTTTTCAGTACTTCCAAGCGTTACATTTTATTTTATTTTTCCTTTCTTTCTTTCTTTCTTTCTTTCTTTCTTTCTTTCTTTCTTTCTTTCTTTCTTTCTAAGCATTGCATTCTGTTGTCATTCTTTACTAGAGTTAATTTCTATACTTGTAAGCGTTACCATTTTTTTCTTTCTTTCTTTCTTTCTTTCTTTCTTTCTTTCTTTCTTTCTTTCTTTCTTCTCTCTTTCTAAGATTTGCAATATGTTTTCATTCTTTATTAAGGTTACTTTCTTTTTCTATACTTCCAAGTGTTACTTTTTCTTTCTTTCTTTCTTTCTTTCTTTCTTTCTTTCTAACAATTCTTTTACATTGTTTTCATTCTTCGTTAGCGTTACTTTCTTTTTTTTTCATACTTCCAAGGGTTACCCTTTCTTTCTTTCTTTCTTTCTTTATTTATTTATTTCTAAGCTATGCCTTCAGCTTTCATTCTTTATTAGGCTTACTAATTAAATAACTAATATCAGAATTAAATGAAAATATATTAAAATAAAAATAAATCTCAATTTATTTTATTTAAAACTTGAACCAGTCATTAACACATGCAAAATTCGGTTGGATTAATCCAAATTACGAAAATAAAGTTGCTGGTGGTGAGAGGTTAATGATAATAAATGCGAATTTAAACTTTCTTTTTCTTTTTTTTCTTTTTTCTTTTTTTTGGTACAATGACAGATGGCGAAGAGGCTAACGGATTTCAAGTAAATATAGTTACAATTACTATCAAATGAAAGAAACAATAGTTAGACATATAGATAATTTCAGCACCAACTCATTTCGTAATAATAGAATTATATATCATATATACCAAAGCTGTTTTTTTGATAAATTTAAATATTTCTTACCAGTCCTCTCCAAACCCTCTTGTCTTGTAACTCAAAAAAGTGGGGATGATCTTTTAAGTTGCACAATTTTTTTTAGGAGTGGTGGTGGTGATGGGGGGATCGTCTGACAGAATTTTATTGATAAATCTTTTCATTATCTGTCTATATCTCTGAGATAAGGTATTATGATTATTTGCATTATTTATATTACTCGGACTGTTATCCTCATCTTCATTGCCATATTCAAGGCAAGGAAGAAGGCCGGAGCGTACAACAGCCGAAACGTTGTGAGTATGGCAATGAAGATGAGGATAACAGTTCGAGTAATGTAAATAATGCAAGAAATTTTTTTCATGTTGTTCAATAACGGGATGGTTGGTCATTGTCTTTTTGGTAATAGGTAGCTGGCAGTTTACAAAGTCTTTTAGTCACTTTCATTTTGTAAGTTTTATTTGGTCAAAAACAAACAACTTTAGTCAATTAGTCGTAGTCATTTTTGATTAAATAACAAACAGTAAAACTATAAAAAAAATTAAATATTACGTATTTTATTATCTTTATGTTTAAGAATAGAGCTACTAAGGGTTACATTTACATTTTACATTTGTAGATAAAATGTTTTCATAAGAAAACATACGAATTATGTTATGAATTTAATGATAATGACTAAGAATTTTTTAAAAATTAGATAGAAAAAGAAAGACATTAGCCATGTAAAGCTATTTTACACGTTTTCTATACATCCAAGCGTTACCTTTCATTTCTTTCTTTCGTTCTTTCTTTCTATATTCCAAATATTATCATTATTTCCTTCCTTTCTTTTTTCTTTTTTTTACTTCCTTTACTACCCTTACCTTTTCTTTCATCTTTCTTTCTTTCTTTCGTTTCTTTCTAAGCTTTGCTTTTTGTTTCATTCTGTTTTTATATTTACAAGGTTTACCTTTTCTTTCTTTATTCTTTCCTTCATTCTTTCATTTTAAACTTTGCTGTATGTTTTCATTCTTTATATGACTTATTTAACTTCTATAATTCCAAGCGTTACCTGTTTACTTATTTATTTCTTACCTTTGCATTGTTTTCATTATTTATTAGGGTTATTTCATTTTCTATACTTCCAAGCGTTACCTCTTATATTCTTTGTCCTTTCATTATTTTTCTTTCTTTCTTTCTTTCTTTCTTTCTTTCTTTCTTTCTTTCTTTCTTTGTAAGCTTCGCATTCTGTTTTCATTCTTTATTAGGGTTACGTTCTGTCTTTATACTTCCAAGGGTTACTCTTTCTTTCTTTCTTTCTTTCTTTCTTTCTTTCTTTCTTTCTTTCTAAGCTTTGCTTTCTGTTTTCATTCTTTATTAGTGTTACTTTCTGTTTGTATACTTCCATTAAAAGAAAATAATAGGGCTTCTTTCTTTTTTCTATAATTCCAAGCGTTGCGTTTTATTTCCTTTCTTTCTTTCGTTCTTTCTTTCTTAACTTTGGATTCTGTTTTCATTCTTTATTAGAGTTACTTTTATTTTCTATAGTTCCAAGCATGTTCTTTTATGTAATTCTTTCTTTTTTTCCTTTATTCTTTCTTTCTTTATTCTTTCTTTCTTTTTTTTAACTTTTTGTCATTTTTTATTAGAGTTACTTTCTTTTACATTACTTCGAAGCGTACCCCTTGATTTCCTTCTTTATTTCCTTTTCTTTCTAAGATTTGAATACTGTTCTCATTCTTTACTAGTAATATTTTTTATACTTCCACGTCTTTGTTATTTCTTTCTTTCTTTCTACGCTTTGTATCCTTTTTTCATTCTTTATTAGGGTTATTTTATTTTTCTATACTTCAAAGCGTTGCCATTTATTTTCTTCTTCCTTTCTTTCTTTAACTTCCTTTCATTCTTAGTTTAGCATTCTGTTTTATACCTTTATTAGAATTACTTTCTGTTTTTATGCTTCCCATTGTTATCTATTCTTTCTTTCTTTCTTTCTTTCTTTCTTTCTTTCTTTACATCCTGTTTTCATTCTTTATTAAAGCTACTTTCTTTTTCTATGCTTGTCAACGTTACTATTTCTTTCTTTTTTTCTTTTTTTCTTTTGTTTCTTTCAAAGCTTTGCTTTCTCTTTTCATTCTTTATTAGGAGTACATTCTGTTTTGTACTTACAAGGGTTACCTTTTACGTCTTTATTCTTTCTTTCATTCTTTCTTTCTTTCTTTTTAAGTTTCGCATTCTCCTTTCATTCTTTATTAGGGTTACTTTCTTTCTTCTTCCATACTTTCAAGGGTTACCTTTTATTTCCTCCCTACTTTCCTTCCTTCCTTCTTTCTTTCTTTCTTTCTTTCTTTCTTTCTTTCTTTCTTTCTTTCTAATCTTTGCATTCAGATTTAAGTGTTTCTTTTGTGTTTTTCCTTATTAGGTTACTTTTCTTTTTTTCTATACTTGCTTTTCTTTTCATTTGTTTCTTTCTAAGGTTTGCTTTCTGTTTTCATTCTTTTTTTAGTATTACTTTCTATTTTTATACTTCCAAGAGTTACCTTTTCTTTCTTTCTTTCTTTCTTTCTTTTTCTTTCTTCTTTTTCTTTTCATTTTTTCTTTTCTTTTGTTTTATACTTTGTCATTAATTATTAGTGTTTCTTTGTGTTTTTATACTTCCAAGAGTTACCTTTTCTTTCTTTCTTTCTTTCTTTCTTTCTTTCTTTCTTTCTTTCTTTCTTTGCTTTCTGTTGTCATTAATTATTAGTGTTTCTTTGTGTTTTTATACTTCCAAGAGTTACCTTTTCTTTCTTTCTTTCTTTCTTTCTTTCTTTCTTTCTTTCTTTCTTTTTGCTTTCTGTTGTCATTAATTATTAGTGTTTCTTTGTGTTTTTATACTTCCAAGAGTTACCTTTTCTTTCTTTCTTTCTTTCTTTTTCTTTTCTTTCTTTCTTTCTTTGCTTTCTTTCTGTTGTCATTTTTTGCTTTTGCCAAGTTACCTTTTCTTTTTTCTTTCTTTCTTTCTTTCTTTCTTTCTTTTTTGCTTTCTTGTTGTCATTAATTATTAGTGTTTTTTGTGTTTTTATACTTCCAAGAGTTACCTTTTCTTTCTTTTCTTTCTTTTTCTTTCTTTTTTCTTTCTTTCTTTCTTTTTTGCTTTCTGTTGTCATTAATTATTAGTGTTTCTTTGTGTTTTTATACTTCCAAGAGTTACCTTTTTCTTTTTTCTTTCTTTCTTTCTTTTTTCTTTCTTTTCTTTCTTTCTTTTTTCTTTTTTGCTTTCTGTTGTCATTAATTATTAGTGTTTCTTTGTGTTTTTATACTTCCAAGAGTTACCTTTTTTTTCTTTCTTTTCTTTCTTTCTTTCTTTCTTTTTCTTTCTTTCTTTCTTTGCTTTTCTGTTGTCATTAATTATTAGTGTTTCTTTGTGTTTTATACTTCCAAGAGTTACCTTTTTCTTTCTTTCTTTCTTTCTTTCTTTCTTTCTTTCTTTCTTTGCTTTTTATGTTGTCATTAATTATTAGTGTTTCTTTTGTTTTATACTTCCAAGAGTTACCTTTTCTTTCTTTCTTTCTTTCTTTCTTTCTTTTTTCTTTCTTTCTTTGCTTTGTTGTCATTAATTATTAGTGTTTCTTTGTGTTTTTATACTTCCAAGAGTTACCTTTTTTCTTTCTTTTCTTTCTTTCTTTCTTTTCTTTCTTTCTCTTTTCTTTCTTTTGTAATTATTAGTTTTCTTTTCTTTTTTTCTTTTTCTTTTTCTTTCTGTTGTCATTAATTATTCTTTTCTTTTTGTTTTTTTTTTTCTTTGTAAGAGTTACCTTTTCTTTCTTTCTTTCTTTCTTTCTTTCTTTCTTTCTTTCTTTCTTTCTTTGCTTTCTTTCTTTCTTTCTTTGCTTTCTGTTGTCATTAATTATTAGTGTTTCTTTGTGTTTTTATACTTCCAAGAGTTCTTTCTTTCTTTCAATATTGTTTCTTACTTTCTTCGTTATTCCTTTTTAGCCTTTTCATTCCCTTTTTATTTTCTTTCTTTCTTACTTTCTTCGTTACTTTTGTGCCCTTTTCATTTCTTATTCTTCCTTTCTTTCTTTCTTTTCTTTTCTTTCTTTCTTTCTTTCTTTCTTTCTTTCTTTCTTTCTTTCTTTCTTTCTTTCTGTGCCTTTTTCATTCGCTTTTATACCTGGTTTGCCTTTTTTCTCCCCTTTCTTTTTATTACTTTATTTTCTTCTTTCTTACTTTTTTCTTTATTCCTTTTCCGTTTCTTTCTTCGTTACCTTTTGTGCCTTTACATGATAAGTGATTCGCTGACTGATCTGCGTATGCTCATGCTAAAGTGGCGTGATCGACGATGATAAATCTACGCAAGCGTGTAATAAATATGTGGAGCTGGTTTTATTTTCAATTTACATAAGGGCTAAATAAAATTCAAGATTTACTCGGTGATTCAATTGCAAATGCTCGGTATAGAAATGCTGTCAGGATCAATAATGGACCTGCTCAAACGCGTATGAAATATACTTGGCTAGTTCAATGATCAAGAAAAAAACGTGCTCAATAAAATGGTGGATTTTTGATTGATTGATTCAATTATCAAACCTTTACAGGTTATTTAAAGCCAGAAAATATTTTTTAGATCCTAAGATTTTTTTGTAGATAATAATTATTTAGTGATACAAGTCTTACTAATTAATCCATAGCTAGTGGGGAGAAGAGGTGGACTCATACCTTTCCCAAGAGTATTCGCGCGTAAATGAATATAACGAACCCAGCGGGAATTGGAAACTGACTCTCCGATTAACAATTCCGAGTCATTAGCTATTACACCACCCTCACATCCAAACTTAAAGCATCTGGTAACCCCCAAACGGTCACCCATCTAGGTACTGACCAGGCTTGACGTTGCTTAGTATGATCTTACGGGAATCGATGTTTCATCGTGATGCGACCGAAACCTTCTAAAATAGTGTAATGGTCTGGTGTTCGATTTCCGTATAAAATGCTGTGTGAATCACTAGTGGATATTTTTACAAACCGCACAGGAGTTTGCTTTTGCCCGGAAGTAGAATAAACGGTAATAGATGGGAAAAGGCGGTCGGTCACGAGGGTTCTAACCTTTTGGTAGTACCTTTTGGTAGTACCATTTTACTAAGAGATTTGAGGTTAGTATAATATCGACACCGGTGTGGCAGTTGTCGACTCGGTAGAAATTTTTGTCCTTGGCCTATAGGCATACATATGTGAATGCCGTTCTCCACGTCAAAACGACTTTGTGTGGGATCCGGCCTTAGTGAGGAAGCCGGGTAAATATACCTGGTGTAGTCATTGAGTCAGGCAAGCGCTCTATAAAATGGCTGAGTGGAATGATGTTCCAATTTCAAATGCTCAGTATAAAAATGCTACCTGTATCATTGATGGACCTGCGCCAGCGCGTAATAAATATGTCGAGGTGTTTTATGATCACTTTGCACAAGATTTCTATAAAATTATGGAATACTTCGGCGTTCCAAAATACAAATGTTTGGTATAAAATGTGCTGCCTGGATCATTGATAGACCTACTCAGTCCAGTAATAAAGTGCTTCGTCCAATGACAAAAGACTGAAGCATGCAATGAAAATTTTTACTCGATGTCGGAACGACACAAAAGCGTGTTAAATAATAGAAAACGTGTTATTAAAAGGTGGATTTGCTGATGGAACTGCTCACTCACACGACATGGCATATTAGCTTCCTGATAGATTTGCGTAAGCAGACGATAAAAACAATCAAGCAGCTTTTCTTTCTTTCTTCCTTCGTTTCTTCTGGTCATTCGTTCTTGCGGCCCTTGTCCATTTACACTCAATTGTTTCGCAATTTTTTAACGTCTATTTTTTTAAAATCCATGTCTAACTATTTTATTCGTTAATTCATTCCTTTTTTTTCTCTGTATTTTTTTTTTATCTTTCGTTCCTTAGATCCGCCGTTACCATTTTGATGGAATTAGGTAGCAAACGTTATTTAAACATGTTTTAACAAAGAATATAGGCATTTTATGTCTATCAAATTTAACCATCGTCTTTTTCTAAATTCCGGATAATATACCTCAAATCTGGATGCTATAGATGCATAAAATGTCCAAAGTTTCGCCTCACATGATTGTGTACAAGTAAGGTAAGGTGAACAAAAACCAAAATTGTTTTAAGTGGTACATTTTAAGGTGTTATAGTTTTAAGTTGAATCCGATAAAAACGAAGACGAAGGATGGGGCCTTTGCGACTGCATGTCATGGTAACGTATTTAAGTCATATGTAATGATGCTATGGGGTTTTGTTTGTACTAGATTTAACGATTTTCATTGATTTTTTTTTTGTTATTTTTTGTATGAGAGTACTGTCATAAAATTTTAATTAAGCCCTCATCTGGGTCCAAGAACGGATTAATTCACTTTATATTGATTCCTATGTGGAAAATACTTTCGGTATACGAACATTTCAGGTTATAAACGGCCGTCATTTTGAAGTGAGGTTCCATTACACACACACACACACACACGCGCGCGCACACACACACACACACACACACACACACACACACACACACACACATATATATATATATATATATATATATATATATATATATATATATAGTTGAACCTCGGTTCACAAATGAAGGCTATCATCTAGGGTCCAAGAACGGATTAATCCACTTTATATTGATTCTTATGTGGAAAATAGTTTCGGTATACGAACATTTCAGGTTATAAACAGCCTTCATTTGTGAGGTTCCATTACACACACACACACATACATATATATATATATATATATATATATATATATATATATATATATATATATATATATATATATAGTTGGACCTCAGTTCACAAATGAAGGCCATTTATGACCGGAAAAGCTCTCAGCCCATATTCATCTCAGATGAAAATATTTTGGTTCAGATTAATCAAAGAAATGTGCCGCCAACAAGTTCTTTGAGAAGTCCTGGCCGATTCAGTATTATTTCTTCCATTCTCAGTTCATTTAATGAGAATAATTAATGTCTCTACACTTTCACGGTTTTCTATTCAGGGTTGTTTTTTTCTAGACGAGTTGCCTTACCAAGGTATAAGAACTCAGTCTACTCAACTATTTAACTATAGCTTGAGGAGGAAATGAATTCATGACTTTCACAAGAGCAAAGTTTTTCGGTTTATCTCCACTCTCTAAGGCCCATGTTAGGCATTAATATATCCGTTATATACTAACATCTTTTCTGTTCCTTATTTAAGCCCATAAATTTCGTACATTCTCCTAACCTGCACTAAATACCCTATCCATCTTCCTCGTCGGTGACATAGCAGTTTACGAATATCAACCAACGGCGGTATTCACTCGCATCTGAGTTCGCACACGACTTGCAAATAGAGATTTAATCGCCTTCTGCCTGTCTACAAAATGCTTTGCTAGCCGGGGAGAAGAAATGGGTCCATTCCTTTCCCAGGGTGTTTATATATATATATATATATATATATATATATATATATATATATATATATATATAAAAATTTCGAACTCGTCTTGGCGATTTCATTTTGCGTGCTGACAAGTTTCGCTTTTCCTTGCTATCGTTACCCAGTTACCTTTTTCGTCTGTTCTTTGTCCACCGATCCCTCATAATTCTGGAAAATGGATTTTATTGTTTTATACTACCTACTGTTGTAAATGTATAACGACTTCCACTCCTAGCTTCTCACCGACCGGAGAATGAAACTCCACATGGCGTCTCCGATGCTCTTTCGCGTCAGTATGAACACAAACGAGGAAAAACACCTGCATGCTCAGAAGGAAATGAAATGTTAAAATGAAAGGTACGTTGTATAAATTAAACCTAAACACCTTTTCCAATATAAAGGGTGTCCCATAATGATGGGACACATTTTAAATGCAAGTATCTTGGATTATAAAAACGATAGAGTACCAAATATAAATATATAACTGATATACAATTAGGAGAAGCTGATTTGTGTCTGATTGATTTAATTTTAAAAAATAATAACAGAAAATGTATGTATATAGCAAAATATGAACTCTCACACTTATCTCTCTCTCTCTCTCTCTCTCTATATATATATATATATATATATATATATATATATATATATATATGTCTATATTTCTGAGATGAGGTATTATGTACATTATTTACATTATTCGGACTATTGTCCTCATCTTTGTCGCCATATTTATTACAACATTTCGGCCGTTGTACGTTCCGGCCTTCTTCAGATGGTTGGAATGTCGAACTGAACCCTTTATTTCGCTCACCGGGGTAGCTGTGCCATGTGTTTGCCATGTGCCACTGTGCCATGTGTCATTGAGGACACATAGCACAGAGGATAAAGGCGTTGGTTAGATCCAGTGACAGGACCCAAACAGTGTGAGTTCAATACCCGATTAAGGGAGTGGAGAACTTTCAGAAGGCAATTAACAGGAGATAACTGATAACTGACATCCATCAAACATGGCACGTGGAACTAGAACAGTCTACCCCGGTGAGCGAAATAAAGGGTTCTGTTCGACATTCCAACAACCTGAAGAAGGCCGGAGCGTGCAACGGCCGAAACGTTGTGATAAATATGGCGACAAAGATGAGGACAATAGTCCGAATAATGTAAATAATATACATACATATATATATATATATATATATATATATATATATATATATAGTACAACCTCGGTCCTCGAACGTCTCACCTGTCGTACAAATTGGTTTTCGAACAGAAAATTCGAGATGAAAATATCTCCGATATCGAACAAAATTTCGGTTCTCGAACAACATAGCCGAACCAAGTTAACCCGAACGGAATCATTTCTGAGTCGACCTCTGTGTTGTATACATTTTGTGTTGTGGCGTGATTTTTTTTTCTTTCCAATTTTATTGTACTGTGACCTTTTTTCCCTACATTGATTTCTGTTGGAAAAATAGTTTCACTTTACAAACATTTCTGGTTACGAACGGCCTTCAGGAACGAATTAAATTCATGAACCGCGGTTCCACTGTATATATATATATATATATATATATATATATATATATATATATATATATATTATGTAATGAATACAGAATTAGGAAACTGTATTCATTATTATATTACTCTGTTCTTACATTGAGCTCTCTTTAGATTTATATCTTCCTTTGAATTAACCCTACTAATCATCAATTGATATCATATTTGCATACACACACACACACACACACACACACACACACACACACACATATATATATATATATATATATATATAATTATTTATTTAAAAATTATAACATAAATATGTATAAAATCACTACAAAAATAGCCATTTTGTTTCAACACCTTCGGTGTCTTATCAAATGATGATGTCGAATGTAAAATAAATATTTATTTATTTACTTGATTACTTATTTGATTTATTTTACATTTAACATCATCAGTTGATAAGGCACCGGAAGTGTTGAAACAAAATGGCTATTTTTGCAGTGATTTTATAACATATTTAGGTTATAATTTTTAAATAAATAATTATATCTGCTCTACTCTGTATTGAGCACACTTTTAAAAATAGTAATTTTTGGTTATTGGAATTTATTCCGTATACACAAATCATATAATTGGATATATATATATATTCGCTTGAGGTATAATTAATTTCGGTTTTTGTTCATCAAAGATCAGTTTTGTTCTTTTCGCTAAGAATGCGTGGAACCCGAACACCTAGGCTGCTGGCATTCCCTAATTTCGGCATATGGTAGATTGTGATGTGTTTAACATCTTTGCTAAATCCCGTGTACTTTGCATATAATGCTTTTCACTAGTGCTACACCGTCAACGCTCTGATCTGGGCTCATCTTCGAACGGCGTTGCAACCAATTTCGAATTTAGCACCCAGTGTGAGATTTAGTGTTTTGCCCTGCATATTCTGTTTTATATATATATATATATATATATATATATATATATATATATATATATATATATATTTATTTAAGTAAATGCTCTGTTTATAAATATTTGTATCTATAAAAAGAATGTATAAACATAAAATGTCTTAAAATAATTGTCGGACTTTGTCCATTTCATAATGTATAACTATATATATATATATATATATATATATATATATATATATATATTTATACTCGTTTGGAAATAATGTCTAAGGGAAAATAAGGAATAAAAAAAGAAGAACTAAGACCATGAAATTGAGGTGAAAACAATCGTCCAGAATTCAAGCTCAGAGTCCAAAGAAAAAACCTCCAAAACAAGACAAGCATAAGTAACTACGTAAAATGCTCAATACGCTAAGTAGAGCAAACCTAAATATGAACCTAAAGAGCCAGGTAAACCTACCTAGGTTTCACCTATATGGATGGACAGGGTCAACTGACATACATATATATATATATATATATATATATATATATATATATATATATATGTATGTATGTGTGAAGAAGTATGATAAAATGAATAAAAGTTTTCATGAGACGTGTTTCATCCTTTAGGACATCAGACTAAACTACGACTACGCATGCGCACAATGAAAAAAGACAGGCTGAGAATGTTAAATTTAATTTCTTTTTAATATATGTATTGGGTGTATAGTCTATCCGATTTCTTTTAGGTTCTTATTCGTTTTGTTTATATTTCTATCACTTTTGTAATTAAATATCTCACATTGATATCAGGACAACTGCCAAGAAATGTGAAACGTTGTAAGAACATTTTTTTAAGCATTTCATCCCAATCAAGGTGGGAGTGCCAGTAGCACACAAGGGGTTACAGAGAGTGAGAGCAAAAGTAAAGGAGGGTGTTCTAGAAAAGGGTATAGAGAAGGACGGGGATCAGGATCGAGACATCAGAAGATGTCGATTGACATTACATTTGAATATTTAAAGATTATAGCTATCAGGGAAGCAAATAAGAGGAAGGGAGTTCCACTGTCAGGAAGTGAGAGAGAAGAAGCTTTTGAAGTAGAAGATACAATTACATTTAACTGTTTCGACAGTGAAAGGATAGGACCGAGATGCCAACCTAGTAGCACGCTTAAATTCATACAGTTTGCGAACCAGTGAAAGTAGCTCGTCAGAGCAGTTGCCGTGAAAATATTTGTAGAAAAGACAGAGGGAAGCGACAGGACCTATCATATTGCATCTCAGACTCTGTATTTTGTCTAGGACCTCGAGATGAACAGCGGGGACACCAGACCATATATTGTAGCAGTATTCAATGCAAAGACAAATGGTAGATTTTTAGATTTGAAGAATGGACTCAGGCGATAAAAACTTCCTGGCGCGACACAGAGAACCAACTGGATGCAAACTTATTTTGGGTGATCTAGCGATTAAAGCACTTTCTAAACGTTTTCGTCTTAGTGAATTATTTTCTCATTTAATTAAAGTGGCGTTTTTTTTTTATATCAAAATTGTGCTTAGGCTTGTTTCAGTGAACAACGCATGCGTTTTGTGTGTTGTTTCTAAAGGAGCAAGAACAATAAAAGAACAGGAAGTAAGAAAACAGAAATTAACAATGTGCATTATATTTAAGCCGGAAGAGAGTTCCACAAGAGAGAAATGCGAGAGAAGAAACTATTAGCATAGAACCTACGTATCTGAATTAGAGCACACCCGCTTCTTAAATAATGATTTTACTTTTTGACATAAGTGTGTAGCCTCTTCTTGTTATCACTGGAGACTTGTTGTTCTATGGATGCTATTCCAGTTGCACATCTCGAAAATACCTTGTTCTCAACAACCTTCTACTAATGCATGAAGCCTATCAGCATTCTAGAAACTGAACTTTAAACAGCCAAAGGATTTCAGCAAAAGTCTTGATATTAAGAAGGCTACCGTTCCACATTTAATCCCAGTAGTTGATCCTTAAGAATATGAAACCGGAGTTATCCCCGATTTTGGCCAAACTATTTAACCTGCCTGAATATCCAGATTATCTCAGAGGCTTCACGTTCGATTTAATTTTCAAGTTCTCTTTTAAACTCTTCTTCCACGTGCCAAACGTCTTATGGGTTTAGTTGGATCTCTTCTAAATGATCTCTTTATCCCTAAGTTGAAATGATAACCCCCTTCTTCCTGTTGTGGCCTCCTGATCCAGTTTTCCTCTCTACTGATCCTTCTTTTTAAAACTTATTCACCGTTCTCTTGATGATTCTTGAATGGACTTTGAAGATGGAAGCCAGAGTATGAATGTTCGTACCATTACTGAAATCCTGAATGATCCTTTTCCTCTCACCATTTCTCAGTTGAGCAGACACAGTGAGGCTAAGACAAAACGATTTTAACCTGTTCACTTTCTAGCTGAATAACTCTAATGGGTTTTTCAGTGATTCTTACGAAAAATGGTGTCAAGATGACTAAACGTCTTATCTGAAAACCTGGAAAAAAGCTGAATTAGTTTAGTGTTTTTTTTTGTTTTTTTTTTTTTTTTAGATATTAAACATTTTGTGGGATGGATGATGTTACACGGTTTGGACAATTTTGTGGTTACACCCGGTACTTGGAGAATGGTGAGTTCGCTGAACCGCTGCAGTAAGTTCCTCACTGCTCCTGCTATCCTCGACATTTACAAGAACCAGATCAGGCTGAAAATGGACTACTATCGCCATATATAGCAATGGACTACTATCGCCATATATAGCAATGGACTACTATCGCCATATATGGGAAGAAGCGGCCTTGTGGGTGATGAATCATTTCCCACCCATTATCACAGAAGAAACGTTGCAAGCCTTTCATTGCCTTATGGCTATTTCCATGGAAAGTATTCATATTAACTACATCCGTTAGTTCCTCCAGTTTTAACCCTCACGATTAAGACCCGCCATGCTAGGCACACAGTAGCGAGTCGCTTTTATTTCCTTCGTATTCCATTCGTCAGATGTAAGTTCCAGTCGAGCAGTTTATTCCCTTAAATCACTGGTTAGTGGAACCGGTTTCGAAGCGGACGTTTCCTCGATCACCACAATCTCTTAACCTGTTCAAGTCAACCGATATCTTCCCCACATATCCGCATAAACCGGACCTCTTACATCTTAATCTACTCTACTACGAGTGGCTTTTGAGGCTTGTAATGAGTAAAGATTATTGTAAAAAAAAGTAATTTTGAAACTCTTTCTGCATCTTGTCAGATACTTCACATATCTCTTGAAATTACTTCATCAGAAAATGGAAAGCCTCATTTGCTATTCATTTTTCTTTCTCTGAAGAATCCACTTGGTTCGTTAAGTTTCCCGAAATTAAATTTATATAAAATCCTAATCACAATTTCCATTAATCAGACATCATTTATTTTTTTTACCGAAAATGCGAGGGTAAACAGTCAAGCTCAACGAGAATATGAATAAATTAATTACGCTCTCTGAATTTATTTTGATGAAGTATTCCTATTAAATGATTTATTTTCGGGTTCGTATTTTCATGTTTATTGATTTTATCAGAACCTCCAGGAAATGAGATGAACTTGCACTTTAGGAAAATAGCATCAGTTAAAGCTCAAGGTCAGTGAGAAGGATGACGAAAAAAAAAGAAATAGTGTAACAAACCTTGAGAGTAAGACTGGTAAGTTAAAAAAAGAAGCGAGAACGGGAGACGTGGGCTTGGGAGAAGAGGTAAAAGGCCTCCTACTTTGGGAATTGCGTGTGTCCCCGACCCCCGTACTAGAGATCAGTGTTTGAAGCTAAAGTTGTTGTTTTTTTTTTTTAAAATCAGTTCATCCAAAACAAAGCGATAATATTATTGTTGTAACCCAAGGAAGGTTACTAAATAGAATAATCACA
Source organism: Acanthosepion pharaonis (assembly GCA_903632075.3). Taxonomy (NCBI): domain Eukaryota; kingdom Metazoa; phylum Mollusca; class Cephalopoda; order Sepiida; family Sepiidae; genus Acanthosepion; species Acanthosepion pharaonis. The sequence continues at coordinate 686,740 of CAHIKZ030000845.1, forward strand.
CGAAGTTTGGTAATAAACGATAATACTCACGACAAGAACAACACATATAAGATTTGCCAGCGGCGCGTAAAAGTAGTCAACTGCTGGAAGTGAGTCAAGTGAATTCCACTTTGAATCTCCAACTGCAGGGTATCTATCAACCGACCCACGTGGTCAGATGTTGCACAAGACCGAATTTAATGTGGAGTATCCGAGCCCGTAAGTTCGGCCAAAAATCCCCCACCACCACCATAGACTCCGTATAAAACGGGGTCGGGTAGCTGTTTCCCGATACGAGACTCTGCCCTTCGACATAACCTCGTCTGGGGATCCTCTCTGCCCGGAGGCAGAGAGTTTGACCAGCACAGCTGGAGACGAATCTTCAACTCTAGACTAACATACAGTATTTACTACTGTATTTATGTGAATGGGGACATACACATTATCGTCCGTAGGCATGCTACAACAGTTGCTAAAACGCAAGGAGCTATTGGTAATGAAAAAGAATGAGAAGAATTTAGAAGGAACCTGAAGCCCAATCCTAAACAGGAAAAAAGGGATAAACCTGTACTCCTGTTCAAAATATAGGAGAAAAGTGAATTGTTAGGTTAAAAGTGGTGATTTAAATTTTTCTAGGCAGTTAGGTCCGCTTAACTTGGAAGACTGGCATTTTTTTCTTCTAGTATTTCACTTCATTCAGCCGTGCGTCGCTCATCCAGCCGTGTGTCGCTCATTCGGCCGTGCGTCGCTCATCCGGCCGTGCGTCGCTCATCCGGCCGTGTGTCGCTCATCCGGCTGTGCGTCGCTCATCCGGTCGTGCGTCTCTCATCCGGCCGTGCGCCGCTCATCGTGGCTCATCCGGTCGCTCATCCGGCCGTGCGTCGCTCATCCGGCCGTGTGTCGCTCATCCGGTCGTGCGTCGCTCATCCGGCCGTGCGTCGCTCATCCGGCCGTGTGTTGCGTTTAAGTAAGCTAAGTGAATGCAGAGACAAGATGCAAGAGAAATATTGTGTGCACAGGACGAACCACAGGAGAGAACGGCAAGTAAGTAATAAAGAATCGAGAAATTGGAAAGGATTCAAACATGGGTGAAACAAAAAGGAATTATCACTGACAAAAAAGTGAAAAGCGTAAGGAATGTTTGCAAAGAACTAAAAATTTAAAAGAAAGAAAACTGGAATAATGAAAGGAAAATGACTGTGATTCTCTAAGAATTATAGAGAAGAAAGAAAGGCATTGTCTCTAAGAAAGATAATAAAAACGACCTTTCAGAGGAAATAAGAAAGCATTATGTTGTGGTCGACGAGAGAGAATTTTTTTTTTCTTCCGTGTGAGTTCGAAGTCCTCGTCGCCTAGTTGTGGATTCCAGGCTGAAATCCGGTCCCAATAAATAACAAACGCCAGTAATGAATATAGGAAAATAATGTATTAACGTAATAATACAAACTGGTAAAGCAGGTTAGTAGTTCCAGGAATACGGGTTAGTAGCAAAATATATATACAGTCTTTTGGTATTGAAGTATCGCTGTATGACTTCTTACTGAGTCTACGTGCTTGCTCACTGGGACTCCTACAACGCTGTTACCTTACCCTCACTCTTCCGGTTACCTACAACCTTTTACTGTGTCACTCTGGACTCGACTCGACTCTTCGGTCTTGCACACGAGTCTTCACGTAGCCGTAGTATATGTATATACTGGGTGAGTCCATTTGTGTAAAAAGGGGAGAACCCCTCAACACATTATTTGAGCCAATGAATTAATTGTTGCTAAAACAAATTCTTCTGGTAAGACAGGAATTTATTTTTAACTCTACAACCCCTTTCCTCACAATCGAAATGTCTCAAGCGTTTCGCTACTTTATCGTTATTTCCATGGAAAATGTTCTGACGATCAATATTCTCCCGTTCCACTAGGTTAAAACCTTTATATCAGGATTTCTTTCGTATTCCATTGATTAAAGGATGTTTTATTCGGGAATTTTCTTTCCCAGAGCCGTTGGTTAGTGTAAAAAAAATTTCCGAGGGGATGTTTCCTCTGATAAAGACAATCTTAACGTCTTCACGTCTAGAGTCAACCCTTATCTATCCATATATCCTCATAATATGCAATTATGAAAACAGTTTATGAAACAACTTTATTCAGTAACCCTCTACCTTGAGTGACTCTCGAACATCGCATTGGGTGAAAAATTACGTAAACAAAGACAATGAATATTATACTATTTACATTAATCGGACTATTGTCCTCATCTTTGTCGCCATATTTATTTCAACGTTTCGGCCGTTATCCGCTCCGGTCTTCTACAGGTGGTTGGAATGTCAAACTGAACCCTTCGTTTCGCTCACTGGGGTAGACTGTTCTAGTTCCACGTGTCATGTTTAATCAATGTCAGTTATCAGTTATCTCTTGTTAATTCCCCTTTCCAAGTTCTCCACTGCCTTAACCGGGTATTGAACTCACACTGTTTGGGTCCTGTCACTGGATCTAACCAATGCCTTTATCCACTGTGCCGTGTGTCCTTGACGGTCGAAACGTTGTAATAAATATGGCGACAAAGATGAGGACAATAGTCTGAATGATGTAAATAGTGTACATAATACCTCATCTCAGAAATATAGACAGATAATGAATATTATCTTTACATATGTGGTGCTCCAAAAATGGTTTTTAAAATGTCATGACATTTCAAATTTTTCTTTTTCTTTTTTTTTTCAGAACTTAAGGAAATTATCGATGGAAAATTTTATATTGGATCGGAGAACCAAAATCTTGGAATTATTTTTATTTATTTATTTGAAGATGGAAATGGCAATGCAATGACAATCTCTAGTGTGCTGCATTGGGTTATGATCAAGAACAAAGTTGAGATGTGTTTTCAACAAGATGGAGTCACTGTACACACAGACTGGGCAACGATGTTGCTTCCATGGCGAATATTTGATCACCAGATAAATTCAGGAAATTCCGAAATTTTAGGATCCCTGTGTTCTCAAGATCTGAGGGCTACCGAATATTTCCTTCATTTTTTTTGTAATCATTTCACTCCAAGCAAGACAAGAAAGCCTCTAAGACGCAGAGGGTCGTTGAGTATAAAAGAATATGAGAGAAAAAAACAGGAGAAAGAACAATAAAGTAACAGAAATTAAAACAGAAGATAACGATTGACATTGCATTTAAATTTTTAAAGATGCAAGTTTACTGGTAAGTAAGAAACAAGAAGAGGATTTCACAAGTGAGAAGTGCAAGAGAAGAAACCATTAGCATAGAACTTACGGTTACATCTAGCCATTTCAACTGTAAAATTATGAGATGTTGCCACCAGTCTAGTACTGCGTTTAAATTCATAGTGTCTAGGAACTATAGAGGAAAGTAATATTTATTTTGAAAATACAAAAATGTGGCACATGGCCAAAAGGAGTGTGGGAGAAGGCTGATGTTCAATCTGTCTTATCTTAAAATTAGCTAGCCACAATTACTGATCCAAACATGCCACATTATTCCTTACATGAAAACAACACATTCTTACATATCATTTTTACTACAGTCACCATAATACCCCATAGTCTCTATGAAGTCCTAACTAGTTCCCATATATGCAACTTGTCTGTGAGGGGGATATTAATAAGAACATTTAACAATGAAACCCTAATGAATATTTACAATGATTACAAGTTTATATACAAGAAAGTGAGAAGTTCATTAGAGCAATTACCATGAAAGTATTTATAGAGACGGTACTGGTAAGCTACATTACGATGGTGGAAAGTGACTTAAGTTGCTATACCAGGTTAGGATAAATTAAATATCAGGTTCTTCTTTGTCTGTTATCAAGGATATGTAAATATATAGCTGGAGCACCAGACCATATGTAGCAGCAATATTCTAAGCATGGACGAATGGTTGACTTATAAATATGTAAAATAGGCTCAAGCGAGAAAAATTGTCTTGCACGACACAGTGAGTAACTTTCCTAGCAGCAGACTTAGCAATGGATAATCTTTCAATTTCATGTCAGTCGGGAATGTAGCCCGAGAAAGCGCAACGCGTCAAACTCCAGGTGGAGATTAGCATCAATCATATTGATGGAATAGAGAAAGGGTTCTCTCATATGATTAATAGAGAGCACTTTCGTTTAACTTCGTTTACAACAATAAACTGCAGACATTTCAGCAACCCAAGGATAAGAAATTTGAGGCTTGTAGCCAGAGTTATTAACCTCTATTTGGGAGAATGCTTATCAAAAGAGTGCGTATCTGTGAAATGAAAAAGGGGGGGGGCATTTATGTCCCGTATATCAGTCAAATTTAAGGCGGAGTTTTAGAAATTGTTTTTGTTTATTTTATTGTTTTTATTGTTTTTTTATTTTTTATTATTTTTATTGCTTTTTTATTGTTTTTTTTATTCTATTGTCTTATTGCTTTTTATTTTTTCATTATTTTTCATGCTTTTTTATTGTTTTTTATTGTATTTTTATTATTTTATTGCTTTATTATTGGTTTTGTTTTTTATTGTTTTTATTTTTAAGTTTTTATTTTTAAGTTTTTATTTCTTTTTTATTGTTTTTGTTTATTTTATTGTTTTTATTATATTTATTTTTATTATTTTTATTGCTTTTTATTGTTTTTTTCATTTTTTATTATTTTTAATTGCTTTTTATTGCTTTTGTTTATTTTATTGTTTTTTTTATTTTTTATTATTTTTATTGCTTTTTCATTGCTTTTATTTATTATATTGTTTTTATTGTTTTTATTTTTATTTTTATTGCTTTTTATTGTTTTTGTTTATTGTTTTTTATAGTTTTTTATTTTTTATGTTTTATTACTTTTTTATTGTTTTTGTTTATTCATTTTATCTTCGACATAATGCTGTTGCTTCCTCTAAATAGAAATTACTTACGACACAACTCAATAATTTACAATTTATTTTCATTTTGACTACATTTTATTATTTATTATTAACATTTATTTTCAAATAATACTATATTTTTATCCATCTATATGAGATCTCCAGTCATATTCTTCAACACACAAGTCAGATATAGATTTTGATATGGTTACCATGCATGACGTTCAACTCGATTACAAATTTCTCAACTATCAGCTATATGGAACCGCTTTCTCAGATCAATGATTAAAACACTTTCGATTTTAAAGAAGAATCTTTTATCAGACCTTATAGACTGGCATTGCAAAATAAACCACACCACAAGTTGTCTATCGCGAATTTTAAGAGAGTATCCCTCTTTTCAGACAGCAGTACGAATGTTGCAGAACGACGGAGAACGCCAATCCCCGTGCCATCGAGGCACACGTTTTGTACAGGATGCAATGGATACATTTTCGCCATTTTATATTTTTCATATCGAATATGCGCATTGTTTGTTTTTGATTTTTGCACAGTAGAGTAGGATAATTTGGGCACCGTCTGTGAGTAAAAGAGCACCATGATGCAATTCACTCCACCAGAAATTTGGAAATGGCATGCTGTACTGCTTGGCGTTCAAAATCTTTGGGTATCAATCTGATGACAGTGCAAAGGATTCAGAAAGAGTTAAATGAATCTAATGGGGATTAAGAATGTACGGCAGCTCGAAAAACTCACCCTGATCATTCCGATAAGAAAAGAACTACCGAAAATGTTGGTGAGGGCCTCTGCAAGTGACTTGAGGAGGTAGTGCTGCCCTGGGTCAAGAGGCTAGTTGCTGGAATACCCTATATCTGAAAGCAGGATACTGCATCATGACACACAAGCAGGAAACCCCCCTTGATTATTATGTGCTGGGCGCAGTTGAGCAAGAGACCAATAAAATTCCTTGTAACACCAAAGATGAACTGAAGGCAAGGATTATGACAGCATTCATCAACTTAAACAAAGAGACCGTTCAGAAGAATTGCTGGAGATTCCGAAGTCGTCGTGAGGCCGTGGCGATTTTATTGAATAAATTTACTCTTTATAATTTCAAGATATTTTTGCGTAATTTTCGTAAATATATTTCTTAAAATTCTGTTATTTTCATTTTTGCGTCATTTGGACGACAATTTAACCATCGCACCCTGTATATCTGTTAAAAATGAGACGTCAGTGTCATTTTCATTTTTACGTCATTTAGACGACAACTTATCCATCGCAACCTGTATATGTCTTTGAAGGCGTCACTTACAGAAAATCTGCTATCTGGGAAGTGCTTAAATAGACGTCAGAAAATGTGTCACAGAATTGGAATAGGGAAATATGTCTTTCAAAAGTTAAGCAAAGTATTAAGAAACAGGAAAATTTTGTTAGAAACAAAGAAAACAGTGCTGAACTGCTACGTAATATCAATCCTCCGATATGACGGGGAATGCTGTACAGTTTCTTCATAAATGAAAAAGACACTTTTAAAAAAAAGAGATGTGAGTCTACAGATGAATAATATGGTCAGAGCATGTGAGAAATGAGGAAGTTTTAATGAAAATTGAAACAAAAAATTCATTTATACTAAGAATTACAAAAGGATGTGCAGGTATTGGTAAAATGGATAGTGGCTCGAAACGAGAAATCAGAGATCCAAGTTCAAATTACACCCGGGTTAGTTACATTCACTTCTGCGCGAATACACTTGGGAAACATATACAACTATCTTCTCTCCCAGCTATGGGTTAAATAGCAAGATTTGTATCAGGAATAACCATTGTTAGTCTAAAAGGAATATTCACTTGCAAAAAAAAAAAGAATTATTCTTAGCATACAATTATTCTTACCATACAAAATCTGCGTCAACTTTAAATAACCGACAGACAGTAAATTAACCGTTAAAAAAAACAAAACAAATCAAGGAAAAACCGCCCTGGGTATGACGATAAACTACGTCCGGCAGCAAGGATCGGGAGATTAGAGACTTTGCGGAGCGTGGAACCATCTCTTAATTACTTTATTCCCAAGTCCATCTTGACCTGGGGTGGTAGTACCTGTTAGGGTCCCAGCTATGGGCAAATAGTGAACCTCCAAACAAAAATCAAAACACTAGGAAAGTATAAAAATACATCTTTTGGTAAAAAATACCAGCAATACATCTTTCAAAAAAAGTTAGCACCAATACATTTTTGTAGTGAAATTACTTGCAATACATTTTTGTAAAAAAAAAAATGACCAACCATGCATTTTATAATAAAATGACCATATATTATATATATTTTTATAGTAAAATCCCTAGCAATACATTTTTATAGTAAAATGACCAACAATACATTTTTATATTAAAATGACCAGTAATGCACTTTATAATAAAAAGACCAATAATACAATTTATCGTAAAGCAAACAAGAATACATTTTTATAGTAGAATTACTAATAATAGATGTTATAACAAAATAACCGGCAATGCATGTTATTGTAAAATTACCAAGAATACATTTTTATAGTAGAATTATCAACAAGAGATTTTATAAACTGACCAACAATAGATTTTATAATAAAATTACTTGCAATACATTTTATAGTAAAATGACCAAGAATACATTTTTATGGTAGAATTACAAATAATAGATTTTATAATAAAATGACCAACAATGCATTTTATAGTAAAATGTCAATCAATGTCTTTTATATGAAAATTGAAGACATGTCGTACATTATCAAAAAAATTAAAAGAAGTAAAAACAATTTTCTATTATTAATGTTATTTCTTGTAAGAAGTAAGCTTTCACTCCTCGTTTGCTTCTGTAAGATTATTTTTGGAAAAAATGGAGCTAATTAATTATAATTTAAACATGAAATAATGTCATTCTATTTGATGTAATGAATACACCTGTGTTCCCCCTTACAGGAATATGATTGGTTAGAGTCAGCCATAAATACAGGCTGATGTAGAAGTACAAGACGACGATAACGCCCATTGGACTACGCCATTGGTTATCCTATTGGTCTACGCCTATTGCCTACACCTATTGATTGCGACTACGACGAGTACCAGTTCCATTACTGCTACCTGCTAGATTGTTCTACTTGGTTACAGTAGCCTAAACCTCTTTGCTAATTCGATCAAATATATCCCTTTCCGGGACATATCACTATTGAATTAATTATAAAGTTTGAATTTTCATATTTAGGTTTTGGCATTAAATGACCCATAGAGGTATTGATATGCCGCTTAACAAAAACAAGCAAAGCAAAAAAGATATAAACATCAGAAGCCGGTTACAATTTCTGGAATGCCGAATGAAGAAAAAAGGTTTGGTTTGGTTTTTTTACAGCAAGGGTCGGCAACCTACGGTCCGCGAAGGCATTTTGACCGGCCCGCGAGCCTGATTACCAATGACTCTATTTTTAACATGAGAGACGAGGCTTTCGAATTCGACAAAAGGTCTGCTGTTATCTCAGTGCGCTAAAAATATTAGACTATCTGTCAGTTATCTTTCATGAGACATATTTTACCAAGTTGCGTTGCCTACGTTTAATGTCAAATAATGGATACATATTTGTTATGACCCTTGGCTACATTAAAAGATAACAGAAGCGAAAGGAACGATAAACTGAAAGAGGCCAGGGAGGGACTAACATGCAAGGTAGAAATCTGAAGACAGTTAAACATACGCGCATTATACATACATGCCTCATGAATGTGTGGATGATACCGCATGTGTACGTCCGTAAGTGTATATGTTTGCAACTATTTGTACTCGTATGTATGGGTATATGTGCTTTGTTTTTGTTTGATGTGTGTGCATGTGTGTGTGTGTGTGTGTGTGTGTGTGTGTGTGTGTGGTTTGTTTGTGGAACAATTTTCAATAACAGTTTCAAACCTACACGTCATAATTTCATCCATTTCACTTCGGTTGATTTTTTTTCACTTTGAAGTATTTTGACGTTTCCTTGAGGAAAATTAATTTTTGTTAGGTGTTTTTTAATTTGAGATTTTCTTTTGTTTTTTCTGATTTCTCAATGTTTATTTCCATTATGATTTTAAATATTTAGGTTGACAGGGGTCTGCATATGTAATTTTCCTTAATTTTTCATTAATAGCCTTCGTCCGGCCCGCGATCCGTCATTATAACACGATCCGGCCCGCGGGGTCCAATGAGTTGTCTACCCCTGTTTTATAGCATATCAACCTCAGTAGGTTATTTAATGCCGAAAAGATTTTTATTACCGGTAATAATTTTTTCTAAAATGTATTGCTGGTAATTTTTTTTTTTTTTTCAGAATTGTATTTCTGGTAATTTTTTTTAAATGTATAGCTGGTAATTACTTATATTTCTTTTCTTTTATTTTTTTTCAAAAAATGTATATCTTTTAATGAGGAGGCACCATGGAGTAATGGCTAGCAGCCCGAATTGAGGAATCGGAGAACAGTCGAATCCATTACATTCACTTACTGCTATTATCCCTGGGAAAGGTATGAATCCTCTTCTTTCTCCCACCCCCAGCTATGGGTAAATAGCAGGACATACCGGATTCTATAGCCTGGGATGACAACTGGTCTACCGCACTAAGAAATGGCAATCTATTGCGGGAAAATATCTGCCATGATCGCCTAGGCTTGTATCATGAACGGCATATAACTAACTGATATCTGGTCATAATTTTTATTAAAAAATTTATTGCTGGTAACAATTTTTACAAAGTATTTCTGGTATTAAAACCTATTTTTACGCTTTCGTAGTGTTTTGACCCTAGTTTTGGGGGTTAACTATTTACCATAGCAGGGACCCTAACAGGTGATACAACGCCGGGTCAGGGTGGATCTGAGAAAACCAGCAATTAAGAGGTGGTTCCACGATCCACAAAACCTACTGATCCTTGGCCTTGCTGTTGGACGTAGTTTGTCTTCTTACCCAGGCTGCGGATGTAGTTTATCCTTATGCCCAGGACGGGAGGGAAAAGGGTTTAGTGTAACTTGACCTTATGACATGGACAGGAAACGATAGTAAGGAGAGAAACGTTAATCAGAACTAGAAAGGATTGGTAGTAATGGGGGATCTGAATGTTTACATCCTGAAGGAACACGCAAATATTGATTGATTTCTTGTTTTTTACGGATTATCAACACTTTCCGGGTTATTTAAAATCGAAATATATCTCGGCTTGTAAAAATAATTCATTTTTGTCAGTGAATAATGCATTGATCTATATATTTTTTCTAGAATAACAATGATTTTTCGCAGATACAAGTCCTCCTATTTAACCCATAGATGGAGGGTGGATATGGATTGACACCTTTCCCAGATGTTTTTGTGCGTAAGCGAATGTAACGAACCTGACAAGAATTCGAACTTGGCTCTCCGTTTTCTCATTCCAAACCGCGGGAGACGCAAAAAAAAAAAAATACCTATCACTCGGAAAAAGAAATAAATAAATAAAAATACACCTCTGTACTCAAGTATGGCGCTTTATTATCGACCTAATATCGGTTCCTTTCTTATTCAGATTGTCAATCGGGAGCATAGAGAACTCACGACTCCAGTAAATTAATCAGTTCTAACCTGCTTATCTGGGAGATTACGCTTTAACACTCGGAAAATGACTTCTGCCAAGTCACGTGCTCACAGTAACGCGTTCGATCTGAGCCGGCGGTGAATGATCTCTTGAACTGTAGTTTGTGGCTTACGAAATAAATCTCTTGTATCAAGAAGTATGATTAGAACGAGATCGATCGCCACTGGCAATGTTGCAGAAAGAAGCGCTGGTTTCACGGAACATGGCTGGCCGGTTTAAGTTTCAATACGAAGAGGCTTATTATTTTAAAGAAGTCAGAACAAAGTGTGTCACTTACTATGCAATATCAATCCTCCTATATGACAATGAATACTGGGCAATTTCCCAGCTGATGAAGAAGAGACAAGAGAGAGAGCTTGGACGGCGTTCCGTAGAAAGACGCAGAGGATACCATTGGCAGAATATGTTAGCAATAAGTACGTTTTAAGGAAAATGACAACGAAAGATTTGGTTGGTGGGTTGGTTTACTGTTTAACGGCATATCAACTCCTTGTGGGTCATTTAATACCGTAATTTAATTTTCTTGGGAGCGTATTTTTTTCCTATTAAAATCTATTGCTGGGATTTTTATTATAAAAATGTGTTTTATACTTCCATAATGTTTTGATACCAGTTTGGGAGGTTCACTATTTTCCCATAGCTGGGACACTAAAAGGTGATACTACCTCGGGTCAGGATGGACATGGGAACAACAAAAATTAAGAGGTGGTTCTACGCTCATCGACACCCACTCCTAATCAGAGGCCTTGCTGCTGGATGTAGTTTATCGTCATACCGAGGATAGAGGACGAAAAAGATGCATTGCTATAAACTATGTATTAACAAATATATATCATTTTCCTCAGCGGTAGCACGACTGGGAGTTTTTCATGCAGAACACAGTCCCATGAAACTCATGGCCATGAAATTCGGAGCTTTCCAGTATAGAAAATAATAATAATATTATTATTAATAATAATGTGGATGACCCCATATATATATATATATATATATATATATATATATATATATATCGCCTCTCTCTGTCTTTTCTACAAATACTTTCATGGTAATTGCTCCGATGAGCAGCTTTCACTGGTTCCCAGACTCCATGAATTCAAGCGCCCTACGAGGCTGGCATCCCGCTCCCACCCTTACACTGTAGAAACTTTTAAATGTAGCTGTCTCTTCTACTCCAATAGCTTCATACCTTGCACCTCTCGCCTGTGGAACTCCCTTCCCTATTCCAGTTTCCCTGAGAGCTATAATCTCCAACTATTCAAATGTAATGTCAATCGACATCTCCAGTTGCCTTGATCTATCCACTATCCCTCTCCTCATCCTTTTCTTCTATCACTCCTACCTGATCTTGTTCCAAATTTTCTGTAACCCCCTGCATCCTAGTGGCTTCACGCCTTGCTCGGGGTGTAATGCTTAATATATATATATATATATATATATATATATATATATATATATATATATGAAACAAGTTAGACTGAGATCTGTTTCCTATTTGTTCTTGATCCCTTCATTTTATCAGATTCTTATCCATCATTCACTTATCTGCCATGCGTGATACACGCTCAGGTGATCCTGTATCTTCCGATACATGACTGTCGAGGGAGATTTTCCCGCAGTAGGTTGCCATTTCTTTCTGCAGTAGACCAGTTGCTATCCAAGGCTATAGAATCCGGTCTGTTCTGCTATTTACCCATAACTGGGGAGTGGGGAGAAGAAGAAAATTCATACCTTTCCCAAGGGTATTAGCACGTAAGTGAATGTAATGGATTTTGACTGGAATTCAAGCTCGGCTCTTCTATCCATGCTTGATCAATATATATATATATATATACATATATATATATATATATATATATATATATACATATATATATATAAGAGGAAGAGTTTATAGTAGTTCCAACGAGAGAAATGTATGTATATTAAAAAGAAGAGAGAAACCGCAAACGTTTTTGGTTTTAATGTGGATTTTTTTTTATGCTTTATTTTCCATAATTTTGCTACACGAGTTTCCCGTCTCCCGACTGTCATCAGGCAAAGCGTGGAGATTTCCACATATTATTAAAAATTAATTTTTTCTTTTGTTTTCCGATGTTAAATATTCTCGATATGAGACATTCTCTTTTTTGCGTGTTAGTGACCCAAATGTCTTTCGTGAACTCACTCTCTCTCTCTCTCTCTCTCTCTCTATATATATATATATATATATATATATATATATATATATATATATATAATCTCTGGGGAAGAGGTGTTGGTTTGTAAACAGTGACTATTATGGCTGATATAGCGAGACTCTTCGGCAAAAGCGAATTGAGTCACTGTCGGTCACCGTGTGTGTTTATCTAAAAAAAATACGCTAAAATTCACCTTCATCCTTGCGATGATGGCTTAGTGGTAGAATCTCCGACTGACACCAATTCAGCCAGGTTTCGATCCTAGCTAGATTCAACCGGATGTCTAGCCACACTGAAGAGCTGTGAAACAGCAAAACAGTCTGTCTGTGGATGACTTTATATATATATATAAATATATATATATATGTATATATATATATATTCCAAAATCTAAATGAATTAGTAAGAAACAGGAATATTTCGTGAGAAATAAAGAAAAAAAATCGTTGAACTATAATGCAGTATCAATTCTTTTTCATGGCTTACAGTCACTTCAGGTTGAAATACCGGTACCCATATGATCACTGCAGTTAAGCAACATCGATCCTGGTCAGTACCTAGATGAGTGAGCGCTTGGGGATATCAGCTGGTGTAAGCTTGGATGTGTGGGTAGAGTAATTGATAATGCCTCAGGATTGTCAATCGGAGAGCAGATTTACAATCTCCGTTGGGTTCTTTACATTCCCTTACCCACAAACACACTTAGGAAATTGTATGAATCTTCTACCCCCTCCTACCCCAAATTCATTTGGGATGGGAAGGGGTAGAATTCATTAGTAAGACTTGTATCACCATTATTATCTACAAAACAATATTATTACATTTTAAAAATAATTTCTGGCTTTAAATAACCTTTGATAAGCCGTGGAAAACGAATCAAATTCTCCAACATGTCAGTGTTAACATACCGGGTGTAACAACAAAATTGTCTAACAGAAAAATTGTCTAATTGTTAGATTAAGCTCTGAATCGTTGTAACTTGGAAATGATTAAATATATCTTACTGGAATTCACCAAAGTTTTTATTACACTATTGGATCTTACTTTGAGCGATAAGAATGTATAATTACTCTTCAAGCTTAACAGAAAAATCGTGATGAAATTGATCATGAACGAAAATGATCGGCATTAATTAATCTTAGCTAAGGACTGGAAGCTCATGAAGGATTAAAATAAAGTTTATATATATAATATAATATAATATAAAGTTCATATATATATATATATATATATATATATATATATATATATATATATATATATATATATATATTTTCCAGGATCATTTTCCAACTTATTCAAGATGACCTTCGCCCTGTTTTAACTTCTAAATTTATGTCAGTTTGATTTTTTCTTCTTTTCGGATACCTTCTCGCTTTGAAGGAGGTGTATGTTCATCATATTATTTCATAAATGTCAGGAAGTACTTCAACCCAGTTCTCTCTGTCAACCAACCACTCGATTCTATGCCACCTGCTCATGCAACTCAGTTCTCTTCTGTTATCATACATCCTAGGACAGACTAGTTTGTATGCCTCAACATAGGTTGTTGGTGCTGCTCTATATGCATAAAGCATACACATGTTTTATGCGGTCATTCTGACCATCTCTCGCTAGCTTGAGTCCGTGTGATTTATGTGGATCGAACCTAATGTATGTTGGTTAATTCCAAAAGGGTTTTCTCCTATGTTAATATTTATCAGGACTTCAACCGCACTTGTAAAAGACTGGAGCCTTAATTGCTTCAGCAAGTCTCTCGTTTGGATGGTCCTCAAGATAAAACCCAATATATTCAAATATCACTCCATCTGAACAGTCTTACATTAAATTAATTAGTTCCAATTCCACAAGCTAACTTCTTTCTTAAGGCACCCACCTACACTTGACTCTTGAACTTTTTCTTGAAAATATGAGAATTCCCACTCCATTTGTGCCTCACACACACACACACACACACACACACACACACACACACACACACACATATATATATATATATATATATATTGCCTTAAATATACAAAAATGCATTCTTGAAAGGATACTTTTTCGATCAACACTTCTTCAGAAGACATTGTTGGTACCTTCTTAAATAAACAAAATGAGACAAATTTGGGTGTGCTGTCAAGTACACGGATACAGCATTTACCCCTTTATGCAGTGCCCGGTCAGCCAAACACTTGCGAATCTTAGAAGCGGTGTATATAAAATTACATAGACTGTCTCTGCTTAGATAGAAAGAGAACTTTGTTCGTTCTTTGTTTCTGTCCGCAGGATTGTGAGTAAAAGATTTTCTATTTTATATTCCCTAGGAAGCTATATATTTTAGTTTATAGACATATTTCTTTTTTTCATCGTTTTAGTAATAAATTTCAATTTTAGTCGTTCTTCATTTAATCCTCCTGGGTTTCACTGTGCGAATTTGTTTCATTTTGTTTATTTAATAAGGTACCAGCGTATTCTTCTTCTGAAGTGTAGGTCGAAAAAGCATCCATTAAAGAACGCGTTTTTATATTTAAAGCTATATACTAGTCAAATTCTGTGGTATCAAACATTTCCTCATATATATATATATATATATATATATATATATATATATATACCGTGTGTAACAGCAAAATTGCACAAATCGTGTAACAGAAAAACTGTCCAATTGATAAATTAAGTTTTGAATAACTTAGAAATGATTAAATATATCTTACTGGAATTCTGAAATGTTTTTATAACATTCTTAGACTATACTTTGAACAATAAGAATGTATTTTACTCTAAGTTGAAATCATGATCCCTCTTGCTGTTGTGATCTCCTGATCCAGTTTTCCTCTCTATTGTTCCCTCTTTTTTAAACTTATTCACCGTATTCTTGAATGGACTTCACAGATGGAAGCCAGAGTAAGAATCATCATGCCATTATTGAAAGCATGAATGGTATTTTTCCTCTCATCATTGCTTAGTTGGGAAAATATAGTGGGTCTGACTCAAAATGATTCTCTTTCTAGCTGAATAACTTGAAGTTTGTTTTTTGTTTTTTTGTTGTGACCAAGTACTGGTTAAAAAATAACAAAACAAGAAGTTGCAGATAAATAGTGTATTGAACAGTAAATACAACAGAAGTGTGTTAGACGATTTGGGAGTGTGTGTCGGTTGACCAGCATTCAGTCTGTATCACTGTTAATAATTAAAATCCCCCCCCCCGAGAAATATAAGTGGCACAAGGCCGAGTTTAATGTGGGTCATCCAAGCCCGTAGACTCAGCCAAAAAAATCCCCCGTAGAACCGGCATAAACGGGTCCGGGTCTGTCTACTTCCTCGGATGAAACTTTGCCTTTCGGCAAAGCCTTGTCCGGGTCCCATTCTGCCCAAGGCAGAGAGTTCGACAGGAGCTGCGAAGAGTGCCAGCCTCGGTAGAACAGTCTATATCACTGTTATATTTAGTAGCCAAACAAGGGTAAATGTGGCACAAGGCCGTTTTATTTACGTGGGTCATTCGAGACCGTAAACTCCCCGTAGAACCCGCATAAATGGGTCCGGGCCTGTCTACCACCTCGGACGAAACTTTGCCTTTCGGCAAAGCCTCGTCCGGGTTCCTCTCCGCCAAAGACAGAGAGTTCACCAGTTGAACAGTTTGGAGCAATGTTCCTCCGAGGCTTACTTTCCTACTACTTTATAGTAAGTGGAAGAGTCCACAACAAATTTATTGGATGGAAGACACCACATCACTTTTTCAGTGATTCTTAGGCAAACGGTGTCAAGATCGCTAAACGTCCTATTTTAAAACCTGGAAAAATGAAACTCAATTAGTTTAGTGATTTTTTTTAGATATTAAACATTTTGTGATACGGACTATCACGTTTTGTTTTCCTTTCACTAATTTCTTCGACGGTATTCAAGGAATTCAAAGAGAGAAGAAAAAGTAACCATTCCTTAAGTCATTACGGGATGGTGAAAATTAATAATACCTGACATTTATAAATCTATGATTAATACGCAATGTTTTATAAGCCTGTAATCAATATTATGTCTTAAGGAACTTATAATAACAATATATAATAATAGATAATATATATAAAGTATATAATCGCATATAATGATATAATACAATAATATTAGTTTGTTCGGAAAATATACTCTGATTTTAGTATAAAAACTTTTTGGACCATAATACCATAATAACATATTAGTTGCATCAAAATATATTACTCATTGCTAATGATTAAGGTGTCGTCTTTGTTAATTTAATATCAATCTCTTTCAGAATCTAACTTAAAACATTTATCCCCTTCATCTTCAAGCTTCTCGGACTGTTGCCGACATTAACAGAACATGGGATAAAGGATCCACTTGTGATCGGCGCTGGTTTCTGAAGTTCCACAGTGGGAATCTTGAAGATTAATGTAACAGAGGACGTCCATCTGGGTTTGACAATCAACATCTGAAAACACTAGTCGAAAAAGGCCCACGTCAAAGAGTCTGCGAAGTGCCTCAGATAATGGTATCAGCATTTCAACGATATCGGATTATATCAAGAAAATTGGAAAGGAGAAGTAGCTCGATAAATGGTTTCTGGGATGAACTCACAAAGAGTTTGCATCTGAGAAATGCAAATGATCATTTTCTTGATCGAATATCGATTTGTGATGAGAAATGGATCCTTTATGATAATCGTAGGCGGTTCAATGGCGTGATCATGACGGAGCAACTAAACACTTTCCAAAACCAAAATTGCACCAACAGAAGATTATGGCGACTGTCTGCTGGTCCACCATTGGCGTTATCCATTACAGCTCACTGTAATCTAACAATTACATCACTGCTAAATTTTACTGCCAGGAAATAAATGAAAAAAACATTGAGTTGAGCAAACTGTGTCCGGTATTAGTTAATCGGCGAGATCCAATTCTGTTTCAAGACAATACTCAGCCACATATTCCCATGAGGGCACTGCAGAAGCTCATCGACTTGGGATAAAAGACTATGCCACATTCATCATATTCCTCTAATTTCTCGCCTACTAATTACCAATTCCGCCGCAGAGAAGATGCAAAAAGTACATTCAAAGATTTCATAGTGTTCAAACCTTTAGAGTTTTATCGTAAATAAATAAACAAACTTGTAACTTGATGGTGGAAATGTATAGATATTCAGGTTTTCTACTTTGACTTATTTAAACACTGTCTATAAATACATTAATTCAAGAATAAAAAAATATCGATTCTAAAATCGAACATTATTAAGACCGTGACAGAATATAATAATTATCAATGTGTTTTTAATTACATATTTTTATCCCATCTGTAGTGAGAAAGGAGTTAACTTATGTTAATAAATTTATAAGTGATTACTTCTCTTAGTAGTTTTAATAATCTATGCAAATAAAATATTTATCTGCATTTAGACAAAATTATTTCCCGAATGAAATAAACCGTTTAATTAATCAGTTCCTTTACTTCTATGTTTCTTAAATTGTAGATTTATTTGTTCAAGCCTTTCATGTGAGGCACTCAGATACCTTTGTCTGTTAAGGGATCGTCTGCTTCAATATAGTTTTGAAATTGTCGTTGCCATTTTTGTTCTTCGGTTGTTCATCTTTTTCTTCCGAAAGGTATTTCCATTTCACTGTTATATTAAACGCATAAAATTGTTTAAAACGATTTATATAATACGAGGTATAATCCATGAATCATAGATACCATTGAATATCTGAAAATATAAAGGGGACGGGTTAATTAAAAGGTTGATTAGCTTCTATTTTAATTGCGAATTCTTTGTTTCCGCTTTATTGAATTTCAATGCATTTTTGAAGACATTTGTTTCATTGCTTCTCACTATTAAAGCTTTCTCACAATTGCGGGCATTTTTGATGGCACAGGTACACTAATAATGATAACATTTCAAGCGCTCCTAATTTGAAATATTACCGAAAGGAAAGTACAGGGTCGACAGCGTGCAATATGGTCAGACAAAATAGAAGGCATAGACTGGGTACAGAACGAGCAGACGTGTCACAACGGAAAGAGGCATATGGAAGTTTTCTAATCTGGTCTGCTAACTGAGGTTTGCACATGTGACATGATGATGGTGTTAATAAATATGATGTATTCTTATTTCAGTCTTTGTAATTAATACTGGAACTATTTCTATTTGCTATGTCTTTTCAGGCCGTAGGCGATCATGGCTCTCCATTTCCCTCTATCTCTTGCAGCTCACAACAAGTTCCTTCCTTCTGTCACCTCCCTCAGACCACGTTCTGTCATCCACTTGCTTAAGGCCGTTTGGTATGTCATGCGTTGTTTTCCCTTATCTCTTTTCCCCTCTATTTAACCCGTGAGTATCAGATTCCCAGGCCCCCCCTTCCTCATTATGTGTCCCAGAAACTTCAGCTGCCTCTTCCTAAGCCTCCTTGTTTGCATCCTCTCTAAGACCTCATCGTTGCTCACACACTCGGACCATGATATCCTCAGCATCCTTCTGTCACGGTCTTAATGAATGTGTTTCTTTCTCTCTGTTCAATTCTAGCAATCCACCAAACTTTCTTCGATCAATGCAGACGTGGAATATTTGACCGTTCGTATTTTAGTGTGGACATTCGCCCAGGTGAGCTGAGTGTGTCCTGATATTTTTTAAGTGTCTGCATCAGCTGAACCTGTGCGTAGATACACGCGTTCCTTGAAACGTGTTACGCGTATGTGTGTGTTTGTGTATGTGTGTCTACATGGAGGAAAAAGGACTCCTTTTTAAACCTCGCCAGAGTAGTCGGTACCCTCCACAATACCTGACTAACCTTGACCTTACCGACGATCTTCCGTTGATTTCTCAATGTATCAAGTACGCAGAATACTTGTTGCAATTACTCGAGCAAATCGCGAACCGGGTAGGTTTCTATAGCAACGTGAGTAAGACAGAATACATCAAACCTCCCCCTGAACCATAAGAGTTGGAATCACTCAGTAATACATCCATCAAAAGAGTTGAGGACTTTAAATATCGTGGATCTCACATAGATTCCCCAAAAGACTTTAATATCCGCAAAGCTCTTGCATGGGATGCGTGTAGCAAACTTGACAAGATTTGGCACTGGAACCTTCCATCCTCCTTAAAAATTTAAACATTGATTGAACCAGTCAGAAAACTGGACATTATCTGTTCGTCTTGAAATACGACTGGATTGAACATATACAAATCTACTAAGAAAAATCCGGAACATCAGCTGGAGATCCCATGTAACACAACACAATTTACGGAGAACTGAGACTAATCTCTCTTAAGCTCAAACAAAAATGACTACAGTTTGCCTGCCACTGACACCGAACGGACAGGGAAGTCGTTTCATCCTTATTCCTGTACCTTCCTTTTGGCATTGTTTTCTCACGAAAACTGACTTTCACAGACATCATAGTTCGGGACTCAGGGTTGGACATTTGGGACCTGGAGACAGCAAAGCAGGACCGAGCGGTCGAAGGATGATGATGATGATGATGATGTGTGTGTGTGTTTTCTGTGTATCTGTATTTATCGACTTTGTGTGTGCAATCACTGATCGAGTATTTTTTCTACTGTTTTCTGAGCGAGCTCTGGACACGGTAATGAAACGTAATTCTCATCCCCTGCCTCAATTTCTAACGGACACGCCCATATATAAAGCGAATAATTACTTGTCACCCATCTCTTTTTCCGATTCTTTTGGAGATATACCAAACTATCTCTCTTCTTCGCTGTCTCGATCTCTTTTGAAGAAATTGAGAAATGTCAAAAACGTGTAAATTAAAAATACCAAGTGTAACAGCAAAGTTGTCTAAATCGTGAAAAAGCAAAGTTGTTCAAATCGTGAAACAGCAAAGTTGTCCAAATCGTGAAAAAGCAAAGTTGTCCAAATCGTGAAAAAGCAAAGTTGTCCAAATCGTGAAACAGCAAAGCAAAATTGTTCAAATCGTGTAACAGGAAAGTTGTTCAAATCGTGTAACAGGAAAGTTGTTCAAATCGTGTAAGAGTAAAATTGTCCAAATCGTGAAAGAGCAAAGTTTTCCAAATCGTGTAACAGCAAAGTTGTCCAAATCGTGTAACAGCAAAATTGTCCAAATCGTGTAACTGCATAATTATTCTTCTCATAAAATGTTTAATATCTAAAAAACAAAAACAAAAACTCTGAACTAACCTAGTTTCTTTTTTCCAGGTTGTCAGATAAGACGTTTAGCCAGAATCACTGGAAAATCCCTTGAGTTATTCAGCAAGAAAGAGAACAGATTAAAATCGCTTTGTGTCAGCCCCATTACATCTTCCCAAGTGAGAAATTGTGAGAGGAATAAAAGATATTTCCAACCTTCAGTAATGATATCAACATCTTCATGGTAACATCATTCATACTCTGGTTTCCATCTTCAAAATCCATTCAAGAACCATCAAAAGAGCGGTAAATAAATTTTAAAAAGACGGAACAGCAGAAAGGAAAACTGGATCAGGAGGTCACAACAGGAAGAGGGATCATCATTTGCACTTAGACCAAAAGAGATCAATTAGAAAAGATCCAACTCAATCCATGAGACGTTTGGCAGGTGAGAGGGGAGTTTCAGCTATGACAGGCTAACGATCAGTGAAAAAGACTTGAAAATGAAACAGTACGTGAAACCTGTGCGGCACATTGTAACTCCAGGACAAAAAGTTAAAAAGTTAGAGAGGTCGAAGATCATCTTGAATGATCTGGTAAATGAGCCTGGAATAATATATAATGAAACATTGAAATAAATTTCAAATATATATATATATTTGAAATTTATTTCAATGCTTCATTAGCTTCTGAACGTTAGCTATGATTAATTAATGATGAATATATCATTTTTGCTTATGATCGATTTCATAACGATTCTTCTGTTAAGCTTGGAGAGTAATTATAAATTCTTATTGTCCGAAGTAGAGTCCAATAATGTTATAAAAATCTTAGAGAATTCCAGTAAGATATCTTTAATCATTTCTGAGATACAACAGTTCAGAACTTAATATATCAATTGAATATATATATATATATATATATATATATATATATATATATATATATATAATGGTGAAACTGAAAGGATTATTCAGCCCTTCAATAATGGTACCAACATTCATACTCTGGCTTCCATCTTCAAAGTCCATTCAAGAACCATCAAGAAAACGGTGAATAGGATTAAAAAAATGGAACAGTAAAGAGGAAAAGTGGATCAGATCACAGCAACAAGAGGGATCACCATTTCAACTTAGAGCTAAATACATTTTTATTGTTCAAAATAGAGTCCAATAGTAGTAAAAAAAAAAAAAAAAAAAAAACTCTGAGAATTCCAGTAAGACATCTTTAATCATTTCTAAGTTAGAACGGCTCAAAGCTTAATCTAACAATTGGACAATTTTGCTGTTAGATGATTTGGACAACTTTGCTGTTACAGCCTGTCATTACCTCCGATGTTTTAACTTCTAGACATTAGTAGAAAAAAAAAACAGCTTGGTGGATACTGGCGGCTCTTCCTGTGCGTGCTTCAGTTACTATGTCAACCTAACAACAAATAATCGATACCCGAAGTGATCTTGGCTGAAACGCCGTGTTTAATAGCATCTATAAAAAGATTTGCATACTATTTCGAAAACATTAAAATAAATATACGAATCCGCCATAATTATCAGATTTTAAAATCATCTGCCATTGAATGTAAAGGCGCGAAAAATGCACCAGTGATCTCTGGACGGTGACGTAATGGATATAATCCGGTTTTACTGTCAATTCAAACTCTGGAAACCAGTAGGGAAACATTGGTTCAGCAGGAATGAACAATAACTTGTCTCGTAGGAATAAAATAACACTATAATCAACATATATTCCATATCAGTCAAAAGAGTTGGCATCTGATGATGACCAAAGGCTACCTGTCCGAAATGTTTCGATAATGTCATCTATAATAATCAAGATGAGAAGAATAGCTAGAAATAATTAAAGTATATTAATCAACTCAGAAATGAAATGCAAAATTATGAAAAGCGGTATGAAGCAGCCATTATTAGCAAATGTCAAAATCATCTGGAATTGAATATAAACGCTCCAAAAATACACTACTGACGTCCCTCGGAACCTGTTATTCTTATCTAGTTGTCGTCCTTACAATCCTTAGATCAGGTAGTTAAACACTGGTTTAACAGAACTGACCAATAACCGACATTACAGGGACAAGAAAAATGTAATAAGCAACAGATATCTCATAGCAGCTAAAACAATGGACACCTGATGATGGCCAGATTGTACTTTGCCGAAACGCTATGTCTATAGTGGCTTCTATAATAATCCCATTGGTAACAAGAATTCGAATAAATTTTAAATAACATATTAACAAATGTTCATTACCGACAGCTCGACAGCTAGTCCGGCATATGTGTCTTTTCTATCATGTTGCGCATCTTTTTTCCGAGTATAGATATTGTAGTGAATTTATGATATTACGGTCGTATGCCTAGGCTTCCTACAATATACAAAAGCATTTGATAAGGCCCGACATAAAGATGTGTTTGAACTGCTACAAAAACTCTATTTGTGAAATCTAGTAGAAGAATCCAGAACATATACTATGAATACGCAAAAATAAAAAGGCATATAGAACACAGATATCTCCTATTACCAGATTTATTTAACCTTGAAAGCGACACGATCCTAAGAGAACTAGATGTCCTACCAGGATTTATTAGTGGCAGAAAAAAAAACTTTAAAAATACAAGAAACGTAGATGGTATAGTGTTGATAGCAGACCCATAACGAAAACTGCAGGAGCTCCTAGAGAAGGTAGTTACAGATAATGAGAAGAAAGGACTGATCATCAATTGCGAGAGGACGGAATGTATGGTTGTCAGCAAAAGATGCGAATAACGAATTGGAGACATTAAATTCAAACAGGTGCGAAAATGTAAATATCTGGGAGTGTTTTAACAGAGGGCATGAAAATATGACACCGAAATACGACCGAAGACGAATTTGAATAGTGAAAGTTGCCTTTCAAAATCTAAGCAAAGTATTAAGAAACAAGAAAATTTCGTTAAGAACAATTAAAAGAGTGCCGAATTGTTACATAATATGACTCCTCCTATATAGCGGTGAATGCTGAACATCTTATCGCAGATTATGAAGAGACTTGAAGCAAGTGAAAAGTAGTTCTACATAAGGATGCTGAGAATGCCATGGATAGAGGATGTGAGTAACGAGGATTTTTTACGGAAATATAAACAAAACGACACTTATACTTAGAATCAACTGAAAATTCTGGCACATATAAGGTTAGTGGGCTTGGAGAATTTTACAAAAAGTAGAATATTTCTTTGTTGGTGTTTTTTTTTTTAATTTCTTATGTTTGTAGTGATCACATATTCTTTGCAGACCCCCCCCCCTAAACTGAAAATGTGAGCAGTTGTGGAAATTCGTAACCAAGGGCCCGCTGACCCTGTGAGCGCAATTCTAACATTGAGGTCTGCGTATTCCCTTTGGCAAAATGTTTCACCTATTTTGGCCGATGTGATTTATTAAGTGTATTTCTGCTTTTCTTTTCCGTTGTCTTTTTAAAAAGCAAAATTTGCGCGTAATTTTAAACAAAAAAAAATCAATTCTCAAAACGGAAAACAAAGACATGTCTTGCATAATTTGATACAAAACTTGTCCTCCATCATCAAAATGCTATAATTTACAGGACAATTGGCAAGTAAATTTGATGATCTATTTGACATCATTTGTTTGACCTGACTGGCTTTCACCTTTCTATCTGTGGCATTTTTTTTTTCATTTCTTCTCTTCCTTAATATGCTCATGGAGGTTAACAGGTCACGTGTTTGTGTCTATTTTGAGTGAAGGTTCGCATTCAATATGCAAACAAAAACGATAGAAGCATACAAAAACTCGAGTTGTCTGCTATGGACATTTATTCTTTTTATGACGACTATAGTGAAACAAAGTTTTTTGTGTCTCTTGGGTAGGACCTCTTTCCTGTCTTTAGGATAATAATGTTTAAAATGGTGGAGCTCAAGTCAAGTTTGCACTTATTTGGACTGACGAATCCACTTACTTCATGAGTAGGGCTACCAAAACACATCTGAACGAGGTCGTTGGAAAGTGAAAAAAGAGAAAGATTCTGTGCTTTCCGGAAGTGGAGTCATAAAATTGCGCTTGTGACCAAAAATTCTTTCTCCTTTCTTTATAACTTGAGTCGTGAGAAAAAATTCTTTTTCTTTTTTATTCTTTATTATTATTTGATTTATTGGCTTTATTTAATTTTTCCACAGATTGCATACTTTTCAGGTAACACAACAACATCAAAATATTTCATAAATCTTTCTTCTGTCTTCTTTTTCGGTATTGAATAATCATTGAATAAGACTCATGAGTCTATTGGTTATTGCTGTGGTGTTCTCCCTCTAAAGAGCCTATATTGGACTCTTTCGCCTACTATAAGATTAGTAGGAGAGAAGGCCTTGAGAAAACAGTCGACCAGACTGTTCATTACTGTCCAACTCTCTGCCTCGGCAGAGAGGAACCTGGACGAGGCTTTGCCGAAGGGCAAAGTTTCGTCTGGGGAGGTAGACAGATCCTCAACTCGTTTATACGGGTTCTAAGGGTTATGGTCCGGTTCCTTGTACCACGGTGATAATCCAAGGTAGAACCAATAAAGAAAAACTCGAACACGGATATGGAATAACACGTATATATTACAAAACAGGAATATATACAGAGAAGTAGGAAGTGTTAGTACGAACAATCAGGTTTAGTAGTAATTTTCTGAACGCGACTGCCTCTGACTCGACTGGCTGACTCGCTCTCTCGCTCGCTCGCTCTGACTGACTGACAGACTCCTGACGGACCTCACTCCAGACTTCATACTGAACTCTCTGCTTCCTCTTGAGGCGCAGTATTTATTACGTATGCAATAGTCCATTATGTTATTATGGGTAAGGTCCCATAACACCCCTCTTCCGAAAATATTGCGTAGCAGGGGTTTTTTAATATCTTTTTTCTTTGGATCTATTTCCAAAGGTTCAGTAAATTTTCTTTTTCTAGACGATTTTCTTGGTTCTGGCATTATTTGCGGTCTTTTTATATCGAATGTGTCGAAAATCATGTCCAATACCTCTTCTTGAGGTGGACCGTTAGCATCCTGGAACGGTCTCTTCCTTATTTGGTTTACGTGTCTTCTGTGTGAGATTTTTTTCCTTGAACTATGTACATCATATTGCCAATTCTTTTCTCAATTATCCCTTGTTCCCAGCAAGAGGTATTATTTTTGTATGCCTTAAAAAAACTTTTTCCTCTGGGAGGAATTTTCTTTTTGGTGCGTAGGACTGTGTTACTTGTTTTGTTTTACTTGGTAGTAATTTATCTAACGCTGATCTGATTTTCCTAGCAAACATGATATCTGCTGGTGATAATGCTGATGGTGTCGCATTATTTGGCGTTATTCTATATACCTGTAGGAATTGCTGTAATGCTTTCTCCGTAGGCACATCGTACGCTTTTCGTAATGCTCTTTTGAGAGTATCCAGGAATCTCTCCGCTTGTCCATTTGATTTTGGATGGTAAGGCGGGGATTTTATATGTTTTACTTGATAGATTTCGCAAAACTCTTGGAAATCTGCTGACGTGAATTGCGTTCCGTTATCTGTTACTAAACAGTCCACTACGCCAAACCAAGCGAATAGCTCGTGGAGGAAATTTATGGTCGTTTCTGTAGTAGGATTTTTGCACCGAAACACCTCCGGCCTTTTACTGTAGCTATCAACTATGATTAAATAGTAGAACCCGTCAATTGGTCCTGCATAATCTGCGTGTATTCTTGACCATGGACGATCAGTTTCAGGCCAAGGCTTATGTATGATTGGCGGTGCTTTAGCTGCTAAATTACATCCCTTGCACATTTCCACCATTTGAGAAATATCCTGGTCCATATTCTTCCAATATACATAGCTTCGCATTAGCGACTTCATTCTATTTTTACCCGGGTGTCCTCTGTGGAAATCCTTTAGTATCCGTTTTTGTAATGTTTTGGGGATTACAATCCTTTCATTGTAAAGTAGCACATTATCGCATAGAGAAAAGCTGTCTGAAATTTTCTCATTTTGCTTTTGTTTCATTAATAAATTCGTCATTTTTAGCTCATTTTTTATGTCTTGCAATGTGACTGGGAGGTTTCTGACTGTACAACATAGTACTGTTCTTATGACTTCTTCATTTCTAAGGGCTGCGATTACCGTACCTTCCAATGGCTCTGTCTTTGTTTGTATAAGTCTCGACAGACCATCCGCGTGCCCGATCTTTCGTTGGCAAATATTCCAATCTGAAATTATAGTTCAGAAGAATCGTTCCCCATCGAAGTAGCCTATTTGCCGTGTACACTTGCTACAATAATCTCTAGTTTAGGATCATAGTGTGCCAAAAATAAATTCGATGTTAATGACTTGAATATTTTTTCAAATGTTTCCTGGCATTGATCTGTCCACTGCCAAAATTTTTCTTTCTTTAGCAGTTCGTTCGATGGTGCGCGAAGTTTATGCATTTGAGGTATGAATTCCTGGTAGTAATTCACTAATCCAAGAAAACTTTGTAGTTCTGTTATGTTCTTAGGAACTGGCATCTTTTTTATTGCTGTAGACCTTTCAGGGTCTGGACGTCTACCTTCTTGGTCTATTATACGGCCAAGATATTTAATTTCCTTCATGAAAAAATCACACATATTTTCTTTCACTTTGAATCCGTAGCTTTGAATTCTCTTAAACACTTCTTGTACATGTTGCCAGTGTTGTTCAACGCTTTCGCTATTAATCAATGTCATCCAGATATGCTATTGTGTATTCTAGTCCTGCCAGCATCGTATTCATTGTCTGCTGGAAAATAGCCGGTGCTACTTTAATTCCAAATGGTAGTCTTTGGTATCTGTACAATCCCTTGTGTTTGTTTATGCATAGTAGTTTTGAACTTTCTTCATCGACTGGAATCTGCAGGTAGGCCTCACTTAGATCAATTTTTGAAAAAATATTTTCCGCCATTTAATTTAGTGAATACTTCTTCAGGACTAGCTAGCGGATAGTGGTAGTCCTTTATTGCTGCATTCAAACCTGTAGAAAAATCAGTACAAACTCGAATTTCTCCTGATTTCTTTTTAACGTAGACCGTCGGTGCGGCCCATTTGCTGTACTCTACTTTTTTCAATATGCCCGTATTTTCGAGTCTAGATAATTCTTGGTCAATCTTTTCTATTGACGCAAACGGTACACTCCTTTTTTCTTGAAAATAGGTTGAACGTTATCCTTTATTTTGATATTAGCTGCCATTTTCTTGCATCTTCCGAGACCTGCCGAAAATACTTCGGGGAAACTCGTTTTTAGTCTTCCTTTTAATTTGTCTGCCTCGGTTGATACGCTTTTTATATTCTGGCAGTAGGTGCTAATAGGTAGATCCCACAATTCGAATTTTTGCATCCAGTCTGTCCCGAATAGGTTTTCGGTATTTCTTAAGACGTACATTTTTAGTTTTTTCGTCATTCCATTAAATGTTACGTTTGTGATTATTTCACCCTCGAATTTTATCGTTCTCCCCGTAACTAATCTCGCAATTTTATCCGTTTTTAACATGACAGGTTTGTTCAGTTTTCTCCATGTTTGTAGATTTATGATAGTTAAGTCTGAGCCAGAATTCAGCTGTAACCTAACTTTTGTTTTGCAGTTCAACTTGTACATATTTTCTTATATTAGTCTCATGTGTTTGGTCGGTCCTCGTAATTATCATTCTGCTTTCTTTTCTATATCAACAGTGAGAACTTTTGTGGCCATTTTTTTTTACATGATAGTTTTAGCACAATATGTACAGTCTTTAACCCAATGCCAAGACCCACAACGATAGCAGGGACTTCGTAGTAGTTTCTTTTTAGGTTGATTATAATTAGAAAAATTTGTTTTACCTGTTCTTCAGGCGGGAAAATCAGTTCGGTTTGTTTGTGAGGAGGGAAAATTTGTTTGTCTTCGTTCTTTGCGTATGTATGCTATGCCAGCTTGTTCTATGTCTTTAGTCTTTTTTTACACTGACGCATCTCTGGCAGTCTTCGGCTACTTTTTGAAGTGTCAGATCTTGTTCATTTTCCAGTTTAGTAAGTATTCTACGTCTCATTTCTGCGTCTTTGGACGTAAATTAAGCATTTGAAGTTGTCAGCGCTGAGTTCCGATAATTTGAAGTCGTCACAATATTTATTAACAATGGATGCGAAAGTTACGTAATCTTCGCTATCCTTTTTTGTAAGGTTCATGCATTTCCATCTTTTATGAAATAGTGAAGTATTATGGTTGAAAAGTTCCATTACCAATTTTATAGATTCTTTGAACGTTAACTCGCTTGTTTTTCGGGGAAGGATATAATCTACGAATTTGGTATATTCGCCTGTGCCTAATTTTCTTAGTAACAGGCGTACTTTACGTGCGTCTAACCAATCTTTGCAGTCAAAATCATATAGATCTTCATACCTTCGGAAGTAATTTGCAAAAGTTTTATCTTCGTCGGGTGCGTACTTGAAATCTTCGATATTACTCCAAATAGCATCTTGAGAGAGAACTGATTAGTTCTCGGGTTTTTGCTCCTTATTTGCCATTGCACGTATCAATAATTCTTGCATTTCCAGATGTTTTTGTTCGTACCTTTGTTGTTGTTCAAACTGGATTTCGATAAGTTCCATAATGGTTGACTCAAAATCTTCCATGTTAACGTATTTTTTTATGTAACCTGATATTCTGTAGCCTGTGCTCGCAAAAAAAACTTTCCTTTGTTGTCAGTGAAATTTGATATCAAGAAAAGAACATTTTTCTTTTTTTTTTTTTAGAATTTAATCGTCGTCCACTGTTACGTACGACGGATAGCAAAAAAAATATATGTCCTCCGAGTAGGGAGTTTATTTTTCTTTAAGGGTTTTCCAGATCGCCACTTGTTATGTGTGTGACGTAAAGCAAAAAAAAAAAGTCCTCCGTGTATACAGTTCGTATTTCCTTTTTAGGGGTTTCTTCGTCGTCACTTGTTATGTTGACGAGAGATGATTTTGTTGTTTGTTCTTCACGTAAGAGTTCGAATCTTCGTCGCCACTTGTTATGCGCGACGGATAGCAAAAAAAAAAAGGTATGTCCTCCGCATAGAAAGTTGGTTTCCTCGTCGCCACTGTTATGGTCTGGTTCCTTGTACCATAGTGATAGTCCAAGGTAGAACCAATAAAGAAGAACACGAACACGGATATGGAATAACGCAGATATATTACAAAACAGGACTATATACAGAGAAGTAGGAAGTATTAGTACGAACAATCAGGTTTAGTAGTAATTTTCTGAACGCGACTCTGTTTCGGACTGCCTCTGATTCGACTGGCTGACTCGCTCGCTCTGACTGACTGACAGACTCCTGACGGACCTCACGCCAGACTTCAGACTGAACTCTCTGCTTCCTCTTGAGGCGCAGTATTTATTACGTATGGAATAGTCCATTATGTTATTATGGGTAAGGTCCCATAACACTAAGGGAATATTTTTGGCCGAGATTACGGGCTCGGAGAACCCACGCTAAACTCGGCCTTGTGCCACATACGTCCCTCGTGTGGTGGCTGTTAAATATTAACAGTCAAGCAGACGGTTCATACTGTCGAACTCTCTGTCTTTTGGCAGAGCGGAACCCGGACGAGGCTTTGTAGAAGGGCAAAGTTTCGTCCGAGGCGGTAGACAGGCCCTGAACCCGTTTATAAGGGTTCTAAGGAAATATTTTTGGCAGAGCCTACGGGCTCGGATAACCAACGGTAAACTCGGTCTTGTACCACGTACATCCCACGTGGTGGAGTTGTTAAATATTAACAGTCGAATAGATTGAACGCTGGGTCAACCGGCACACACTCACTAGTCGTGGAATACTCTTCTGTTGTACTTACTGTTTAATATATGATAATCTGCAACACTTGTTTTGATATTTCTTTTACCATTAATCTATTCGACTGTTATATTTAACAGCCCCCCCCCTACGACGGTGTATGTGGCACAAGAGCGAATTCCCCGTGGGTTCTCCGAACCCCTAGGCTCGGCCAAAAATAATCCCATAGAACCTGCATAAACGGGTACATGGCCTATCTACCTCCCCGGACGAAACTTTACACTTCGGCAAAGCCTCGTCCGGGTTCCTCTTTGCTCAAGACAGAGAGTTCGATAGTTGAACAATCTGGTCGACTGTTATATTTCACACTCCCCCCACAAGGGATGTATGTAGCACAAGGCCGAGTTTACCGTGGGTTTCCGACGAACCCGTAATCTCGGCCAAAAATATTCCTTTAGAACCCGCATAAACGGGTTCAGGGGCTGTCTACCTCCCTGGACGAAACTTTGCCCTGTGGCAAAGCCTCGTCCGGTTTCCTCTCTGCCGAAGCAGAGAGTTCGATAGAAATGAACAGTCTGGCCGACTGTTCCCCTCAAGGCCTTCTCCCCTACTAATCTTATAGTAGGCGGAAGTGTTCAAGATAGACTATTTAGCGGGAGAACACCACAACAGTTATTCCATCAAAGAAGTACATGCCAGAAGAGGAACTAAATGTCACCTGAGGATGACCGGGCCCTTCTTATTGGTCACTAAGGGAACAGCTGCAGGTCATGATGTTATATTCCTATCTTATATTCTTTGATTGTTCGTTGGTTGTTTTTGGTTAGCGGCATATCAACATCTCTATGGGTCATTTAATGCCGAAATCTCAATATTTTGTACGCAGCTGTTATTTTTATTAGATTTTTTTGTTTGTTTTGGAAATAATAAGGTTTACCATGTACAAGGCCCAGGTGCCCACCGAGGTAGATGGTTATGCAATTACTGGGTATATAGCAAGGTAATCATTCATGATTTTTGAATAAAAACAGCAAAAAGAAAGAAAGAAAGAAAGGATTTCGGGATTTTGTAAATCAATAAATGTAACAAAGTAAGAAAGGAAGAAAGGCAACGAAAAAAGAAAGAAAAAAAATGAATGTGAATGGTTTGCTACAATATAAGTGTCATGACAGGTTTTAGCCGGGAATGTTAGACCTGTCTGAACCAAGGAGTATAGTTCGTCCGAGCACCTTCCATAGCGAGAGGGCAGAGTGGCTTGTCATATCCCGCCTGTGAATTTAGA
Organism: Acanthosepion pharaonis; assembly: GCA_903632075.3. Taxonomy (NCBI): domain Eukaryota; kingdom Metazoa; phylum Mollusca; class Cephalopoda; order Sepiida; family Sepiidae; genus Acanthosepion; species Acanthosepion pharaonis. Next base: position 718,534 of record CAHIKZ030000845.1, read on the forward strand.
GTGTGGAAAGTAATTCGTCTCGGTGACGCTTTTGAAAATAATCGACTCGGAGACGCTTTTGAACTCTATCAAGACTTACAAAGTGGGGGCTAGTCAGTTACCACCCAAATATGACAAAGGTTACTTTATTTCGGTCTGATCTGACTCCCATAAAGGTAGAGGATAGAATGAGGAGTCGGGTACTTACTGGAGCGGTACAGGAAGGCAACCATTTTAACTGAATCTTTAGCGATGGATCGTATGTATGTTCCACTTGAGGTCAGGGTGTGAGTGAAGCCCAAAATTCTCTCAAGGCATAGTGCCTCCTCATGGGGAATAATAGTTTAGTAATACAAGTCTTACTAATTAATCCATAACTGAGGGAGAATAGGTGGATTTATACCTTTCTCAGGGTTATTTGCACATAAGTGAATATAATGAACACAACTGGAATTTAAACTCTCCGGCTCATAATTCCGAGCCATTGTTCCTTACACCACCCGTACATCCTTACACCACCCGTACATCCTTACACCACCCGTACATCCAGGCCTACAGCACCTGGTCCCCTGAGTTGTGGTTGCCATGTTAATAATAATAATGATAATAATAATAAATACATATTGCTTGAACCTGTTTAAAATGAGGATAATCTGCAAAATTTTATCGGCCTAGAATATCCCAAATTATTAGTACAATTATAAATGGTTATGAGTCAAGTTGCAGTGAATTAAATACATTTGAATGGTATTTTTTATTTTTAGTTTTAGTAATATTGTTTTTTAAATATCCCACATTGTAGTAGCATTAGATATTGTTAGAGAAAGAGATATGTTGTATGTCCTTGGATTTATACGTGGAAGATTCAGAAATTAGCGCACTGTCGATATATTTTTTGGATTCATAAAATGTATTATTTAAAGTTGTAGATGTTTCATCATTGTAAATTTCTGCTTCAGCTTCGAGGTTGTTATTAGTTTTTCTTCATTTCAAGTGACAGCCTATCACATCTCACTTGAAATAAACAGCATAATATTAATAAATAGAAAGGCATCATACATATTCTATAGATGTGGAGATGGAATGAGCTTTAGAATAAAAATCTTTAAAAGACAAAAATAATTTTGAGATTCTAAAACATAATAATAATAATAATAATAATAATAATAATAATCATTATGGCCGATATCTGCACTGGAAAATCTGCAACTTCTACGGGAAGGAAACTGAAAAAAACTGGTATGAACACCACCCAGACCCGGTTACGGAGATAGGACCTGTTACAATTCTATGACACAATACACACTGACAGAACAATCAAGGCCAACCGGCCAGATATTGTTATTAAAGACCACAAACAAAAACGATGCCTCCTTATTGATATGGCAGTCCCTGCTGATTGCAATGTATCATTGAAGATATTCAAAAAGTTGTCAAAGTACAAGGACCTTGAAATAGAAATCTCGAAAATGTGGCATATGGGAACAT
>CAHIKZ030000845.1:722500-892500 GCA_903632075.3 Acanthosepion pharaonis
CTATCTATCTATCTATCTATCTATCTATCTATCTTGGTCTGTTCATTATCTATCTATCTATCTATCTATCTATCTATCTATCTATCTATCTATCTTGGTCTGTTCATTTATCTATCTATCTATCTATCTATCTTGGTCTGTTCATCTATCTATCTATCTATCTATCTTGGTCTGTTCATTATCTATCTATCTATCTATCTATCTTGGTCTGTTCATTATCTATCTATCTATCTATTCTGACGTTTTATACATGAGTATGATTTTTTTAACCAAGCACGCCAAAAAAAGTTGTTGATGAAGCATTCTTCTTTCATTTTGACAGGTAAAATTCTTTTGAATTTATTTACATGAAGAATAGTTGAAAATAATCATTATTCTTTGCCAGGTATTATTTTCATTTTATCGCTGTCACTTTTTGTCGCAACTCTCAGTCGATACTTATACGATCTCCAGCGACCGTTGGTTTCCGTAGGCTAATCTGTAGGGCAGCTTCCACGGACAGAGTCTTCTCGGAGACAAGGGAATCGAGTTAGAATGACGCCAATATTTCCAATTTATTGAGAAGTATGGGATGGAGATTAAGTCTTAATTTAGATATGTGAATGCCGAGATAGACGGATAGTTGTAATAGTCTTAAGTTGTCTGAATCTATTAGATGAAGCATTTTTAAATTAATTTTTAATAGTTTATCTTTTATCTTGATAATGTTACTTTTATCTCAAAATTCAGATCAGTTTTATATACGTTTAATTAAACTAGCATGGATGAAAGTTTACTTGAAGAGGAATGGACTCCGTCAGGTTATCATTTCGTACTGCTTCTCTGGTTCCCCAATGATCCTAATGGTTTAATAAGAGATTCATGAATCAAGACAAGGAATGTGATATTGGAACGAAAAATAGCCGTTTTATACGAAAGTAAGACTTGTATCAATAAATCATTATCCTCTCAAAAATATTTTAAAATCTAAAAATATTGTCTGGCTTTAAATAACCTGCAAAAGCCGTAAAAACAAAATCGGTCAATAGACACAATCAATCAAGTCAGTCTTGTTATGCCAACCGGATCTAGAAGGAGGGAAACAAGTCATTCAAAAGCAGTCCGAAGGAGAATAGTCTCCGTCAAGATGTCTTTTCCTAGACACTCCCACTGCTGTCGTACCTGCAGTAGATCTCCTGTGCCAATAGTTTAGGCCAGGGAACGGCAACCTACGGCACGCGTGCCACATATGACACGCCAAGCGATTTCCAACAAGTCAAAGTAATCATTCACGATATTCGAATAAAAAGAAAGAAAGAAAGAAAGAAACAAACAAACAAACAAACAAAAGAAAGAAAGCAGTGAAGGAAGGAAGACAAAATAGTGCAGCAAAAAAAAAAAGAAAAAAGGAAAGAAAGGCAACGACAGAAGAAAGAAAAACAATGCGGTAAAGAAAGAAAGAAAGAAAGAAAGAAAGAAAGAAAGAAAGAAAGAAAGACGCCTAATTGTTCAGGCGATTCGTAATCATTGAAGGAACGTGCTATTGATAATAAAGGGAGGATTCAGGATTTCTTAATAGTATTAAATAAATAAATTTAACGAATGAGGAAAGAGAAAACAGAAGGGTAACGAACGAAGAAAGAAAAAAGAAGCAAAGAAAGAAAGAAAGAAAGAAGCCTAATTGGTTAGGCGATTCGTAATCGTGAATGAACGTGCCATTGGTAGTAAAGAAAGGATTTCAGGATTTCTTAATAGTATTAAATAAATAAATAAATTTAACAAAGAAAGAAAGAAAAATAGAAAGGCAAAGAAAGAATAAAAGAAAGAAAGGATTTCAGGATTTCTGTACAAGGGGTCGACTCGAGATGAATTGTTACGATAAGAGATAGTTTAAACGGATAGGAGGGGAAGATAACGATTATCTCTAGACTTGAAAAGGTTAAGATTGTTGTGATTAGGGGAAACATCCTCTTGGGAGTCAGTTCCACAGAGCAATGAGCCGCGGAAAGAACCTGTTCGAGTGGAACTTACTTCTCACCGATGGAATACGGAGGGAATGTGGGTGATTTGCTACTATGTAAGTGGCATAGCGGGTCCTAGCCGGGAAGGTTAAACCTGGCGGAATATAGTTCTTGCGAACACTTTCCATGGAAGTAGTGATAAAGGCTCACCACATCCCGCCTGTGTGAGAGAAAATACGCAGTATTATTAAATAAATAGATAAATACAAGAAAGAAAGAAAGAAAGAAAGAAAGAAAGAAAGTATGCACAAAAAAAAGCAAAAAAAAAAACTTTAATTAAATATAGAAAGAAAGACAGCGAAGAAAGAAGGAAAAAGGAAAAAGACAAGGAATGATGGAAATAAAGAAATGAAGACAGTGAAGATAAAAAAAGAAAGAAAGAAAGGAAGAAATAAAAAAAGAAAGAGAGAAGATGGCGAAATAATTTGAGGGAAAATAATCGATTTTGAATCAATTTCATTTGATATTCTTAGATTGCCAACGACATTGCTCAAGCCAATTTTCATCCTTTTAGAAGCTAAATCCCCGTGAAGACTGATACCATTAATTGGCCAGCGTACAGTAGCAAGAGAAGTTTTAAGAAGAAAGAGAGAAAAAAGAAAGAGATGGGAAGAAAGAGAGAGAGAGAGAGAGAGAGAGGAGGAGGAGGGAGCGAACCACAGAAGAAGATAGAAAAGGAGAACGATGAAAAAAGAGAAAAAAATGAAAAGGAAGAGAAATGGATAAAAAGTGCAGAGAGGGCGATTGAATGGGAAAGAGAGGAAAGAAATGAAAATAGGGAGTAATCGAAAGAGACAGGAGTTGAGAGTGAGATAGAAAGTGTGTAGATGGTAAAAGAGTGTTGGAATGAGGTAGCAAAAAAAAGAAAAAGAGAGAAATGGAAAGAAAGAGAGAAGCAGAAAGGGAGATAAATGGGAAAGAGATGGAAAGAGAGGAAAGAAAAGAAAATAATGAGAAATCGGAAGAGAGAGGAGCTGAGAGGGAGATAGAAAGTGGGGAGATGGTAAAAGAGTGTTGGAATGAGGTAGCAAAATGAAGAGAGAGAAATGGAAAGAAAGAGAAGTGGAGAGGAAGATAGAAATGGTGAGAGAGAGAGAGAGAGTGAAATAGAGAGAGGTAGGTGAGAATGAAACTGAGCGATCTATGGGAAAAAGTTTTTGCTGCCTGACATATCCAAGGTTGATGACGTGCGCAAGCACCGACTAATGATGGTGTCCGTATCAGATGACATCCCTGATCAAATTGAAAGCTTTATAAATACGAAACAAACGTTGATTTGGGATTAAGCATTGGTTTTTATGAACGCCGCTCAAAAATGTTGTTTATCAAAGATTACCTGAATTGTCAAAGCATAAGGGGGAGGTTAAATTAGAATTTTGAGGGATACCGATAAAAATCAGAAAAAAAAGGGTTAATCAATCTTCTATAGTATGCCGCTTTAAATTGCCGCTTAAATTGCAAAAACGAATTTAATCAGTGACATTTTCTTTCTTCTGTAAATGCTATTTTCTTAAAAGCAGTAAGGGTTCATGGGGGTGACAGAACTAATTTCAACTCGAGGGTAATTTTCAGTTCAAGCCCAACGCTCAATTTCTAATAAAAATTTCCCAAATAGTTCCATTTAGGTGTAAATGTACATGCTTAATTCGAAAATATCAAAGACATTTTGATAAAATCTACCATTTTGGAGTTATCGATAATAAAAGTTCGGACTCAGTCGCCTTACGGTTGGTGAAGTTGAAATTCATTCTGCATCACCCGCCTTTGTCTAATTTATCGAGAGAGATATTAGACATATTGTAATGTTATTAATTATTAAACTACAAGTTTGTTTTTTTTCAAAATTACTTGTATTTTTTAAATAGTCACAGTTTGTAAAAGTGTTACTTACAAAATTATAAATGCTTGTATAAATAAATAGCAGTCGGAATTGTACAATTTTGCATCAGATTTTAATTTTGATACAAATCTGACTAGTTTTAGAATAGGTCAATGCTTTACCAAATCCCATCCATCTCAGCGAATTGAAATTTTATCAGTTTTTGTATTCAATGATCAATCAATTAATATCCAATAATAATCGTTATCGCACAAAAACAAGAAACAAAAACAGTAAGGACTTTTAAAGTTGAAAATAGTTCTTTGGGTGTCAGAACTAATTTCAACTCAGAACCTCAAAAGAGTAATTTGCAGTTCAAGCCCCGCGCTCAGTTTCTAATAAAAATTTCCCGAATAGTTCCATTTAGGTGTAAATGTACATGCTTAATTCGAAAATAACAAAAAAACTTTAATAAAACCTACTGTTTTGGATTTATCGACAATAAAATTTCGGACTCATTCGCGTCGCGGAGGGTAAAGTTGAAATTAATTTTGCATCCCATTCATGGTTCTCTCTATTTTTTTTCTTTATTATCTGTGGATTGCAATATAATCTTGGGAAAGATAGTGGAGTAGTTTCTCGTTGCCCTCATCACGCTTTGGAATTTATTCTGTCCTTCTTTTAGATTGGTTGTCACCCAACGATAGCTACCTCTATCTACCCCACCAGATTCATGAGATCTCAAATACATTATTTTTTAACCGCCCTGTGGTGGCACTAAAAAGCGCGTTTTGTAGAGTCCCGTGGCATAAGCATAGGGATCATACCGACAAGTGTCTAAATGGCGACTAGGATACGTGTCCAAAGTGTGACTATTACAAGTGTCCCAGTATCGACTATAAAAATGTTCAAATGGCAGCTATAATAGGTCTCTAAATGACGACTCTAACAATATCCAAATGGCGACTATAACAAGTAACCAAACGGTGATTATGTCAATTTGCAAAATGGCAACAATGACAAGTGCAAAAATATTGATTATAACAATGTCCAAGTAGTGGATGTAAGAAATGTCCAATGGCATCGTTAAATATTTGAATTTTAAAAAAAAAACATTAGCAAAATTTTGCAACGATTAATTTGTTGATTTGTTTTTTAACAGCATATCAACACCTTTATGGGCCATTTAATGCCGAAATTTAATTTTCTTGGGTTCTTTGAAGTAATAAAAATATGATATATATTATTATACTTCTACAGATGAGTACATGGTAGATTATACTCACCTTTTGTGCATATAGAGGTTTGTGTGGACAGGATTACTAGAGGCGGCGATGTGTGTTTTATATTTTGTAGCTTTGTTGACGTTATATTTTGGAATACAGTTTGATTTCTTTAAGAAATTCTAGGATATTATATGGAATAATTTCATGAAAGAGTTCATTCGTGCTTGTTGTTGGGTTAGTTGATTTTGTTTGGTGGCATATCAACATCTATGGGTTATTTAATGCCAAAATCTAAATATTTTTTCCATAGTTTTATGCTTCCAGCTACAAATATTTTGTACATGCTTTTTTACTTATAGTAAAGGTAGTTTTTTTAGATATGTGTTTTTTGGATCATAAAATGTATTGCTGGTAATTCTACTATAAAATGTACTGTTGATTTTGGTTTTGGGTGGGGGTCACTATTTACCCATAGTTGAGACATTAACGGGTGCTACCATTCCAGGTCATGGTAGACCTGGGAACAATAGCAATTAAGAGATGATTGCACACTCCTCAAAACCTTCAATCTTCCAATATTGCATCTAGATGTAAAAATATTGCAATAACAATCATAATTATGAATTCAGGTCATTATTTAAAGAAATACTAAGATACAAATGAAAAGATTTAAAACTGACAAAGTTTTCCATTTCAGACATTAATCAGATGAGAGCATTATCGTCTCCTCTGTCTTCTTCCTTTTTTTTTTTTTTTTTTGTAAAGGCAGACAGCATCTCTTGATATATCTTTTCCTTCTGTTTTTCCTCACACTAAAAACGGGATGGTCCATTATTTTTCCGGGGTAATGGCAGAGCATAGTTTGCCCAAAGTGCCAACACTAGAGTAAAAAGGAAAAGATTTAAAACTGACAAAGTTTTCCATTTCATTGAAGCAGACATTAATCAGATGAGAGCATTATCGTCTCCCCCGTCTTCTTTCTATTTTTGTAAAGGCATCTCTTGATATATATTTTCCTTCTGTCTTTCCTCACACTAAAAACGGGATGGTCCATTTTCCGGGGTAATGGTAGAGCATAGTTTGTCCAAGGTGTCCAGCTTTGTGTCACATAATGACGATCGGTCTCATTACTCACAATCATCCAAACAAACAAGCAAGCCATTACTCAATAACGAGATGCATTAAACTTTTGGTAGTAAAACTAATATTTCAAAGTTCTAGATACAGCCATCCCACTTGTAATACTAAGTTCATCTGGCTCGCGTATGTAACAGGTAAAGAGTTAGCGTAACTGTGGCAGTGAAAATGTGGCAGTTATGGAACAGAGACAGGATTTAAAACCATCGAACTGTGAAAAATTATACCTGAAAGATGGGACGCCTTTTCACCGAGGTAGCAATTGAGTTAGGCTTTTCTCTGCTTTTTTTTTTTACCTATTTATTTTTTTAAATTTTTACAAGGATTATTTGAACTTCGAAATGACACAAGTGGCACATGAAGACTGTGAGATGCAAAAGGTGTAAAATCAGATGGGGATGATGACTATCTTATGGAGGGACAACATATGTGAGTTATAGTGTAGCGGATAACGGCTCGGAATGAGAAATCAGAGATCCGTGTTCGAATTCCAGTCGAGTACGTTACATCCACTTACGGGCAAATACGTTTGGGAAAGTTATAAATCTATCTTTTTCCCGCCAGCTATGGGTTGAAAAATAGAACAGTCTTATAGCCTTGGTTGGCAACCAGTCTACCGGTGAAAGAAATAGCAACCTGCTGCGGGAATATCTACTGCCTAGCTTGTATCAAGTATGGCACTAAACTGACTGAATGTACAACCCATTAGTGAACGCATTAGACAGTATTCAGTATATTCGACGAAGTTTTGTAGTATGTATATGTGTATCATCAGACTGTGGCATCGGTTACTGTGCATTAACAACGTCATTAGACAGTAAAAATTGACACCTTGTCACTTGGCGCGACAACAGACGTCTCCAGCGCTCTCAGATAGACGCACGAGTTGCTGTGTATAGGAGGGCGACTGAGGTTATGAATCCAGTCTATTAACAGAGTGTTGCACAAGCTCTGTGTACTTTTCCATCTTGCAAGTCTTTCCCTACAGATATAACTCAGCAAAAATTTCGCTACTCCCATGTCAAACGTTCAGACTATTGTCCCCATCTTTGTTGTTTTTATCACAACGTTTCGGCCGTTGTGTTCTCCGGTCTTCCTCAGGTGTATATCGATCTGGGTAACCTACAGGGAATTCTGAATTGAACCCTTTATTTAATCTACAGGTGTAGACTGTTCTCATTCCACTGCTCATGTCTACGGATAGCGTCTAGTCATTAATTGTATTGAGTACCGCTCAGTTATTGCTTGTCCGTTTTCACACAAATACACGCTACTCGGTATTTACCCGAAAACTCCCTACAAGACGGGATGTGGCACAAGGCCGGTTTTTTACGTGGGGCTATTCTGAACGCTCGTGCAAAAAATTCCTCGTAGACACCACATACACGTGGTCGGGAGGCGGTCTACCTCCCAAGACGAGACTCTACCTGTAAGCATAGTCGAGTCTGAGTTCCTCTCCGCCCGAAAGCAGCAAGGTCGTCACGCAGAATATTGGCAAAATACACGCTACTCGACCTAGGGACTGAATTCAAATCAATATATTACCAAATTTATAGTGAAACACAGTTGCCTTGTGTTCTGTGTGATGTTTTCTGTGTGATTAATCCAGGCGTTGAATATTACTGTCACATCCGATGCTTCTGTTATGTATTTAGGGATTCTTGATAAGATACAAAGAAGAACCTGCAATATTTTTGGTACTGACCAGGGATCTCTGCTGCATTTACTTTCACACCGTCGTAACATAGTTTCCTTGTGCATTTTCTATAAACATTTTCACGGTAATTGTTATGATGAACTTTCCTTTATGGTACCTAGACTTTAGGAATTTAAGTACTAGATTGAGGAGGTTACGGTAGAGTAGTGGATAGCGGTTTGAATTGAGGAACCAGAAAGGCAAGTTCGAATTCCAGTGAAATCCATTATACTGGGCAACAACAACAAAAAAACTTTTTTTTAAGTTGTCTATATTTTTCCAAATGATTTAGCACAATCTTTCACTGCTGAATCGGAAAATGACATCCGTTTCTCTCAATCAGGTCATGTTTTTGCGCTATGATTTGATGCGATCTTATGACCTAATCAATTACATTTTTGTGACATTATCGATTGAATTTTGTTAATATTTCTCATACAAAATAAGTTTTAAGAGAAAGAAAAATTTGTTTTCTAACACAATTTATTAATTGTACAAACATCGATTACAATAAATTAAATAGTATACATTGATAAATGTAAAGACATGAAAATTGCATGTTACGTCATCATAGTTCAAAATTCAGGGCTTGAAATTCCATTTATTCAAACCCTTAGAATGATCAGTGGCACGTGTCTCTCTTCAGAGTCCAGCCGTAATCAGCCATTATGACTGCATCCCAGCGTCCGTGATACCTGATCTCGGTCTCTTTCATGTCTTGTTGCAATCTCTCTCCCCCTTCGTCCTCACTGATCCCAGATTCTCAGGAAACTGATCCACATGTGAGAATAAATAATGCATTGGATGTTCATGTCGCATTTGAGGTTTCTGAAAGCAGTCAGCATATTGATAACAGATTCTGTCCTTGTGGGGTTTTTTTTTCCTTCGCTCTAGATGCCAACAGTTTGGCAGAGGACTTTGAGAAGCTGAGATTGTGAATGAAATCATTTAGTTCCTTTTGGGGAAAAAGGAGATGGAGCATCATTGTCAAAAACCAATTCTTTTTCTTCTTCTTCTTCTTCTTCTTCTTGAACACTTGAGAAATCTTTCTCACTACTGTTAGGAAGTTCTTCAAAGACAGTTATTAGAATTTCATCACAATGATCTACAGGACGATATACTGATTGAACATCAGGATACTTGAGGCGGCTCCAGTTTTTTCTATTGATTCCAACCTCATCAATAGCACAGAAGCAGCAGTCAGTGCTATAGTTTGTTGGCTTCCCACTCCAAACCATGGGAATTCCAAACTCAATCCATGTCTTAACCAAGCTTGATCCTGGTCACCAAGCTGCTGAGTCGTTTCTTAATAGTGTGTGCGAAAGTGAATGAGGTCTTGAATAACAGCAGTTAGTGACATGGTCCTTAGTGGAATCTGGGAGACGCTATCGTTTAGGTCAAACATTGTGATTTTTATACAGTTATTCCTGAAAAATTGGCTCGTGAATTAAATAACTAGTTATTCCTAATTGTCCCTAAAAAGTGATTTGGTATGCTTACTACTAAGTCCGCCCAATATTTGGGCGGTAGACCTAAATTATAATGACTAATAAAACAACCTTTCTGATTTATATTCTATGGTTTTGTATTGTACAGTATAATTGGTGCGTTTTGTGATGTGAACACTTTCTTGCTTGTGATTGGTTTATAAATATTTTTGAGGCGTGTTTTAATATTAATGAAGCTATATTTGGCTGAAAATTCTTCTGATGGGTTAAAATTAATAAATTTATAATTAACATAATAATTAGTTTTATTGTGTGAAATATGTTGCGCATTTAGATATTTCAATGGACGTGACGACAGAAACAGAAACGTAAAAAACAGTATATAGCCATAGGGCAAAAAGTTGAATTCATTGAGAAAAATCAATGTGATTTTTGGATTCAGGACATCAAAATTGTCCTAAATCAGCTAAAAGTAATTAGACAACAACTTTGGTGTCAGGTATTGTTGGGGCCACTCCCCTTCTCATCAGAATGAACTGATCTCTCTACTACTAATAGGACAGTTCTATAGAGTTCTGGGAAGATCAGGTGACCATCACACTTCCGTCTATCTACCGGAAGATACAGTTGGACTTTATACTCTTTCTGATTTTTACTAACTAACCTGCGTTCGTTTGACTACTAATCTCTCTGTTGTAAATACCTCTTCAGATATACCAGTATTTTCCCTACGTATGTGTTTGCCCTTATTTCAATACACGCACGCGGAAACACTCAACATCTCAACAGGTATGAATCATCTTTTTCTTCACCCCCCAGCTATGGGTAAATAGCAGGACGGACCGGGTTCGAATGGCAACTTGTCTACCGCAGAACTAAATGGCAATCTACTGCGGGAAAAATCTACTTCGTCATTCATGTATCAAAGATACATGATCGCCTAAGCGTATATCACGCATGGCACATAAGTGACTGATGGATAAGAATCTGACAAAATGAAGGGATAAAGAACAAATAGGAAAAAAAATTTCATTTTAACATGTTTCCTTATATTAAAGCTTCATCAGAGATCCCTTTACGTTTTATCATTTCTATATTGATTTCTGACGAACCTTTAATAAAGTGAAACATGTTAGATTGAGATCTGTTTCGCCTCTCTCTGTCTTTTTTACAAATACTTTCATGGTAATTGCTCAGAGGAGCTGCATTCGCTGGTTCCCAGACTTCATGAATTCAAGCGCCCTACGAGGCTGGCATCTCTCTCTCACCCTTTCACTGTCGAAACTCCTAAATGTAGCCGTCTCTTCTAATCCAATTGCTTCATGTCTCGCACCTCTCGCCTGTGGAACTCCCTTCCCTATTCCAGTTTCCCTGAGAGCTATAATCTCCAGCTATTCAAATGTAATGTCAATCGACATCTCCAGTTGCCTTGATCTATCCACTATCCTTCTCCTCATCCTTTTTTCTATCACTCCTATCTGATTTGCTCTAAATTTTCTGTAACCCCTTGCGTCCTAGTGACTTCCCGCCTTGCTTGGGGTGAAAGGCTTAAATATACATATATATATATATATATATATATATATATATATATATATATGAATAAAAAGAAAGAACAGTAAGATATATAATCCGCTGTTTTTACTGATATTTTTTTATTTTTACGAAACAGTGCTCAATGTAAATTTACAGAACATAAATATTATAAATTAACTGATTTAAAAATATGGTTCCTTCGCATACTTTTTAAACCAGTTAATTTATAATAAATATATATTTAAATATATTTTTAAATCAGTTAATATTTATTTTAAATTATAATAATTATTTAATATTTATAATAATTATTTAATATTTATTTTAAATTTAATAATTATTTTTAAATCAGTTAATATTTATTTTATATCAGTTAATATTTTTAAATCAGCTAATTTATTATATATATATATATATATATATATATATATATATATATATATATAATTATAGATAACTAAACTCGTTTCGAAAACCCTCGAATTTTTGATTTGCTAATAATCAAATCAATCTCGAGGGAAAAAAAGGTTTTAAAAAAAGAAAGAGCTAGAAACATGAACTTCTGCCGACAAAAAAATCGCACAGATGCAGGTCTGAAGCCCAAAGAAAAAAACCCGATACGAGTAAAACTAACTAACAAAAGCGCTCAATACAATCGTAGAGCAGACCTAGATACACCTAGTGAGCCACTAGGTGTATATATATATTGTCATCCATAGCTCACAGCTCATCAGTGTGGCTAGACTAGACTGACTGACTAGATTGATGGCAACGTCTCATCATTTTACAGTCGAAACCGTAAGTTCTATGCTAACAATTTCTCCTCTTGCTCTTCTCTCTCTTCTGGCTTCTCGTTTTCCAATTTAACTTTGATCTTCAAAATTTAAATGCAATGTCAATTATTATATTCTGTCTTCTTAATTCTCGCTCTTTTAGTGTTCTCTCCCCTTGTTTTCTTTGTCTCATATTCTCTCACACTTTGTAACCACTTTCGTCTTAGTGGCTTTATTGCCTTGCTTGGGGCGAAATGATTTAAAAAAAACAGTTGAATGCTTATATGACAAGTAATTGATATGAAATATACGAGGAAATTATGTAAGGATGGAACATGTGAAAACCAGTTGGATGCTGAAAAATATTTCTTGATGCGTCACTCCTTTCTATAGTACTATCCAAACACGTGACCTAGAACGTTCGCTTTCCGACCATGAGACCCGGGTTCGAATCTCATCAGGGCCGATTTGTCAGGAAAGTGACATCCTGATGTTATCGGTTTGGAGGAAGCTATCCCAATGTTCGACACCTTTGCCTGAAAACCATACCAAGTGTTCACCTAAGCCTTGTGAGTGAAATTCGCTAGCGGTGATTGTGCTAGCATGAAGTCACAAGTCATCGTGACCGAGGGTTTGAATGTGCTAGCCTTGTTCAGACTGTTGGTCACGCTAGATAAAGCGCTCTCTCCCAGAAACTGTAAGTAAGGTTCGCTCAGCATAGTTACAGTATAAACCACAGGTGGGCTCTGTGGGTGTTAAACAGACACAAATGTGCCTGAGCAGGCGTCTGCAATGGGGATTAGCTAGCCGACCTTGTAGAATAGCATCCTCGAATTCGAGTGGCTGCGACATTTACATTATCCAAACAGAAATTCTTAAAGGAAAGGCTGTTGCTACATAAAAATGTAGACATATTAATAATAAACATCAATAAACATCCCTATTTACCTGCGAAATATCTATTATTTTTTTATTAAAAATAAGAAACTCGTAATAAATCGATTATAATAAAAATTATGAGAATAAAAATATGAAAAAATGATTTTAATGAATTTAGTGAATTCTAGTATAAAATGAATCTTAGAACTAGTATAATAGCATTACTGTTGTAGAGTAGTTTTCACAGTGGAGGCTTCTATTTCAATAAGTCGTCCTAAATTAGGTTCGAGGTACAAAACGTTAGGAACTTGAAATAAGAGTTAATGACGCAGCAATCTAGTTGTGATGGTTGATACTTCAATGTCCGACAGACTCACTCAAAACCACTGAGCCCAACTGGCCACTGCTACTACTACTTATTATCTGTGGGAGAGTCCATTACAATAGAATAGGTATTATGGTATAACAATTACTATAGTGGTTTTGCAGTCATCTCTATATATATATATATATATATATATATATATATATATATATGAAGAAATATACTCTTAAGGTGTGCTATATTTATGGGGTAAAGTGCTCAATATCAGAGATAGAGCGAGTGTAAATATAAAAGTGAACATTAAAGTCAACACTTAGAGGCGACAGGCTGTTTCATGCTGGATGCATAGATAGATAGATAGATAGATAGATATGTGTGTGTGTGTGTGAGGAAGGTAACTTCCTGACGTTATCTGGTTTATACCGAATGTTTCATGTATGGAAACAGTTGTCCTCACCATTATTATTTGTATTCGTTTTTTTTTGGGGGGGAGGTCCCATATTTACGTTTTCTCTTTTTTTGTTTACATTTCTTTTTTCATTGAGACTATAATTTTTCCTTTTTCTTCTGTCGTTTTTTTATCATTCTTTCCTTCCTTCTCGCTCACTCTATCTTTTTTATCAATATTTCCCTAACTCTCTCTCTCTCTCTCTTTTATTATTCTTTCCCTCGTTCTCTGTCTCTCTATCTTTTTTAATCATTCTTTCCCTTGTTTTCCCTTTCTCTCTCTTTTTTTTTTTATCATTCTTTCCGTCATTTTCTACCTCTCTCTCTCTCTCTCTTTCTCTCATTTCTCTATCTTTCGTTTTGTCCTGTACTCTTTATCTTCATTAGACAGAATTTTTATTTTTAATTTTGACCAAGCAATTTTCCCGCCAACGTATTTTTCCCAAACATATTATTCCTTTTTCTTTGTTTCCCCTGTAATCCACTAACTACCATATGCAATACTGATATCTGGAAATTATAGACGCAGAGGAAATCACATTAGTCCTAAAATATTATTATTATTATTATTTTTTTTTTTTTCCTGTTTTAATTATCGTCCTTTTTATCTTTCCCCTATGGACAAGCAGTAAACTGAGCAGCCATATTGACTCTCTTGACAGTGCTCGTTTGCTTATGATATTTCTATCCAATGTCTTACCGGTCAAGATAATTAGACATAGAAAATATCAAACAAGATGTTCACTCATGCAAATTTGATAGCACCCACCTAATTATTCCGTTGAGCCTTTCTTTGTGTCGGTAGTGTTGAATTTTAATGAACTGATAACGTTTATTGCAGTTTTATACATCGATAAAACTGTTGTCCCTGAGAAGATATGGCTTAATCGAATGTCCAAAGCCACTATTTTTTTAATATCCAAAAAAAAAAGATATTACGTCATCAGGTGCACATGCGTAAAGGACAGTCTCATTCGACATCCTCGAATACATGTTTAAACATAGTATATTTAGGTAGTAAGTCTTCTTTTAAACATGTTTTATTAAAAAGAACTGAGAAGGAATCTCTGTTAAGCCCTTAGGCAAGTTTCTCTTGGCGTCGAATAAAAAGTTTGACGTCAAGTGAAAACCTAAAAAAGACCTCGTTGAGATTGTGTGTAATGTTACAAGTACTTTCAACCATCGTTGGTCCTTTTCAAAGAAAGATACATCTGGCAGCAAGGCCTCCGATCGAGAGATTGAAGGTTTTAAGAAGCGTGAAAACACCTCTTAAATTCATGTTGCTCCCTGGTTCACCCTGGCCCGGGGTGGTAGCACCTGTTAGGGTCCCAGTAATGGATAAATAGTGAAACCCCGCGAAACAAAAATCAACAATACATTTTTATAATAAAATGACCAATACATTTTTATAGCAAAATGACAATCAATGCAACACTAAAAAAAAATATAAAAATACATTTTAATAGTAAAATTACCAAGAATATATTTTATGATCACCAAACTATATATCTAAAAATATAACTTTACCCTGAGAGTATAAAATGATGTATAAAGTATCTTTAGTTGAAAGCAGAAAATTGCGAGCCGGATTTATAGATTTCGGCATTAAATAACCAATAGACATTGATATACATCTATAGGTTAATTAAAAGAAAGAAGTTTGAAGACTAAACAGCAGGTGGGGTCTGTTTTTATGTTAACGATCTGAAGTTTGAAATGAACGTCAATTTGTATACTATGTTGACAGAACTTGATTTTAATGTTACGTGACTAAAATGACCTAACGGTTCAAGAGCAGTTTAACACATGCAACACGACTCTAAAACAATTTTTACTGATAGTGGGTTGCCGTATTTTGATGTGAAAGCTCTACAAATTTGTTTAATTGTATTTAACAGCGAGATTAACATAGTAATATTGTACTGTCGATCTGATGTCAAAGGTAGATTTGTGTTAAATTGTTTTTATATTGGACTTTGTTCTGAGGCAAGAGGTGAGTCTTTTTAAGAGAAATGTTGTGATATTATCAATAAATATTGATGTATTTCATTATCGACATAGACACAACATTACAAGTGACAAGAGAAATGGGATAAACATTTTTAGTTTCTAGATGTTTGACGGTGAACTTTCAGTAACACATTTCTGTACATTCTTACAAGACGCACTCTTAAAAATTACCCTGAAATATAGGTGTGCGTCATCCAAGACGAATGTAAGGCAACGCCCAGGCACCATAAGCTTGGACGGTTACTAAATTGGCTTGACTGATAGAGAGTTAGCAATAAGTCTTAACCGCACGCTAAGCTCTTAGTGCTTGTCGAACTCTCTGCTCGAAGGCAGAGAGAAACCCAGACGAGGCTATGCCGAAGTGCAGAGTCTCATCTGGGGTGGTAGACAAACCCATCCTCGGAGAATTTTTGCCCGATACGACGGGCTCGGAACGCCACACGTAAAAAAAACTGGCCTTGTGCCACATCCCGCCTTTTGATGAGGTCTTGGGAAAATACCGATTGATAGGGGACATGGATTTGTATTTTCAGTCATTATACTACAATGTTAGCTATCTAATTCAGGCTTTTATATGATGTAACTTCAGTACTTAGCTGTTACGCGCACGAAGCTATTAGATCTTGTCGAACTCTCTGCCGGAACCCAGACAACGCTACGCCGAAGTACAGAGTCTCGTTTGGGAAAGTACACAAAGCCGACCCCGTGCATGAAGGGTCTACGGGGAATTTTTGCCTGAGACTACGAGCTCAGATTCGCCCCACATAAAAATCGGCCTTGTGCCACATCCTGCCTTGTGGGGAGGTTGGCAAATAGCGCTGTTACAAGTATTTCTAATACTATAAACCTTCCTGGAGCCGAGCCACAAGCCTAAGCATGCTATTTACTAGCAGCGGCGGGATCCTTTCTGCTCTTAACTACTATGACATTGCCATACAAACAAAATCGGACAAATAATTAATGTAAACAATACATGGCGTAAATATATGAGGGACGCATGGTGAATCCGTTGTTGTATGCGAATGACGTTTTTTTCGTAGAAGTTTCTTTCCAATATTAGGGTGCGTTTTCCAAGCCGCAGTATCTTGTAAACCGGAAAATACGGCAATAATTGGTTTTATAGTGATTTACATAGTCCTGCTTAGATGTGACACAAGGCTCAAAAGTAGGTAGCTTTCCTGCCAGGGTCGAACTCACTACACTCAGTCTTAATTCATCTAGCGAAACAACCATTACACCACGTCGAAGTGAAATTATTGGTTTTTATATGTACAGTTTATTCAAAAACTGCCATCCATTTAGACCGCCCATTTTCTCATTAGTGAAAAAGATATCAATAAAGTCGATTATATTTTAACTCACTGGAACAAGACGCACTTATATATATATATTATGAAATGGACAAAGTCCGACAATTATTTTTTAAGACATTTTTTTAATATTTATACGTTCTTTTTATAGATACAAATATTTAAGTAAATGCTCTGTTTATAATAAACAGTATTAAACAACATTTACCGGTCTGAATGTACGAGAAATTTTCACAGAAAAATATTCGTCCTCCGACAGGATTCGAACCTGTATCCTATACGGAACCGTCATTTAGCTTGGCCACGTAGGAGCGTTCTGTTAGCAAGGTCGAATTTACTGTATTTAAACTTCAATCTTCCATGAATCTGCTCATGGCGTATCAAATGTAAACAAATGACGTCACACATTATGAAATGGACAAAGTCCGACAATTATTTTAAGACATTTTTATGTTTATACATTCTTTTTATAGATACACATATTTAAGTAAATGCTTTGTTTATAATAAACAGTATAAAACAACATTTACCGGCCTGAATGTCCGAGAAATTTTCATAGAAAATGTGCGTCCTCCGACCGGAATCGAAGGATATATGACGTTAAGGCACGTCAGGCTATATGACGGTTCCGTATAGGATACAGGTTCGATTCCTCCTGTATGGCAGCGAATGTTGGACAAGCTCCTCAAAGATGAAAAAGAAACTCGAAGCAACAGAAATGTGGTTCTACAGAAGGATGCTGAGGATACCATGGGCCGAACATGTGAGCAATGACGAGTTTTTTGGAGATAATGGAAACAAAGAGGAAATATATACTTAACATCAGGAAGAAGCAGTTGAAATTTCTGGGACACGTAATGAAAAAGGGGGGGCTGGGAAAATCTGATACTCACAGGACGGATAGCAGAACAGGGTCAGGGAGAAATAACAAAATGACAAAACTTATTAAGAGCTACAAGAGACAGGAGGAAGTGGAGGGCTATGATCGCCTACCTCCTGAAGGGACACGGCACATAAAAGATAATGATGTTTTCCTGTTTTTATTCACATTGTCCTTTTACAGATATATTTTTAGTCATGTCTGACATTTCACACACAGACACACACACACACACACACATACACATATATATATATATATATATATATATATATATATATATATATATATATATATATATATATATAGATAGATAGATAGATAGATAGATAGATAGATATTCTTTCTTTTTATGTGCCATGTCCTTTCAGGACGTAGGCGATCATGGCTCTCCGCCTTCCTCTATCCCTTGCAGTTTTCAACAAGTTCCTTCCCCAGACCACGTTTAGCCATCCACTTGCTTAAGTCCAACAGGTATGTCACGCGTTGCTTTCCTTTTCTCTCTTTCCCTCTATTCGACCCGTGAGTATCAGATTCTCCAGGCCCTCCTTTCTCATTATGTGTCCCAGAAACTTCAGCTGCCTCTTCCTGTTTGCATCCTCTCTAAGATCTCATCGTTGCTCACACGCTCGGTTCATGACATCATTAGCATCCTTTTGTACAAATGTTGTGTGTGTGTGTGTGTGTGCGTGTTTGTGTGTTTGTGTGTGTGTGCGTGTTTGTGTGTGTGTACTAAGATCAAAACTAGACGATGGGAAGTGAGATGAGAACAATCTACTCCTGTTGACTAAATAAAGGCTTCAGCTCACAATTCCCTGTAAGTTACCCGAAGATCGACACCTATTGAAGACCGGAGAGCACAACGGCCGAAATAATAACTCTTCATTCAGACATCATTTTTTTGTCTTTCTGTTCGAACCTCTGACCCTGATGAGCGTTTCGGCGTGAAACACCTGAGTTGGTCAATCAGACAAGTCAGTTGAAAAAAGGAAAGAAACATCATTTTTTAAAAGATGAAAACAAGAAATTTGTAATGAATATTGCCACCGATCCATTAATATTAGCGACTATTTTTCTCTCGCTATATCCGAATTAATAGTTGTTTTCTGTGTTTTCTTATTTTATTCATGAATTAATAGATTCTCTGAATAGTTTTTGGTCTTCTGTTGTCGCTTTCTTTACCCTTTTTACATTCGGACTATTGTCTTCATCTTTGTTGTTGTTATCACGTTTCGGCCGTTGTGTCATCTGGACTTCATCAGGTGTCTGTCAATGCGGGTAACCTACAAGGAATTGTGATCTGAACCCATTAATCTACTCGGGTTCTCTCCCCACTCCTCGTCTCTAAGGATATCTCGTATAGTTCTTAGTTTTAGTACTGCTCGCCCTGTTTCCACTGATTACACACAGCCCGGTCCTGCGATTGAACTAACATTTACTCAATATTAAAAATTTCACAAACTAAGGCTTTCGTCCTCTAAGCTATTGTCCTTTTCAGAATTTCCTGTGGGTTACCCGGATCGATATACACCTGATGAAGGCTGGACGGCACAACGGCCGAAATGTTGTGATAAAAAAAAAAAAAAACAAAGACGAGGACAATATTCCGAATGTAGTATAAAGATGATTTTCTAAGCGTTGCTTAGATGTGGTTGAAAGTTTGGGGAACTCAGTAAAATATGTACAAGGCCGAAAGTATGGAGCACTCCTTTATACGAGACAAGCTTGATAACCATTACACCATGTCGAGGTGCCGCTGAATGAACAAAAAAATCTATTCAGAGAATCTATTAATTTATAAATAAAAAAATAGAAAAAGAAAGACAACTATTAATTCAAATACAGCGGGAGAAAAAAAAATAATCGCTAATATTAATATATGGGTCGGTATACGAATTACAAATTTTTTGCTTCCATCTTCTAGAAAACAATTTTTTCCTCTTTTTTTGTGCAAACGTAGAAGTGACGATTGAGAATTTAGAGAAAATCAGTTATTGGAATAAAATGTGAAATATTAATGACTTCTCTCAAAGTTACAGACTAAATGAACAGGGCCATTTTTTTCACATTCAAAAACGAATTCGCAATGGATTTCTACCGGTAAATAATTATTAGGAACTCATTTACGTAGGTAAATATTATTTACAATTCTTGCTATCATTCCGAAGCTATGCCAGAATGTTAGTCGAGAGATCGTTCTCGGCTGGGATCATGGGAGAGAAAGTCTGATCATATGGAGGCCCGAAACTTTCTTTGACCTCGGAACAGACATCACTTAGGAAGCATTCTGGTGAGGTGCAGGATAACTCAATACCGCCAACTCAACACCGCCGGCTCAACACCGCCGACTAAGCCCCGGGACAACTTAGAACTGAGACAACTCAGGACCGAGGCAACTCAGTACCGAGGCGACTCAGCACCGAGGCAACTCAGCACCGAGACGACTCAGGACCAAGACGACTTAGCACCGAGACGACTCAGCACCAGAAAAACATGATTTTTTTTATAACCGAATAAAAATAATTTATTAAGGATTAAAAATTAGTGAATATCTTTTCATTTAAAAATTAGTGAATATCTTTTCAATTTTTAGGAATTAGTGAATATCTTTTTAATTATTTTTAATAAAGTAAATCGTAAAGAAATTTGAAGAAAAATATTCACTAATTAATATTTTAATCCTTAATAAATTACTTTTATTAAGCTATAGAAAAATAGTTATGCTTTTCTGGTGCTGATTCGTCTCGGTCCTGGGTTGTATCACTCCTGAGGGTGCCCAGTCAGCGGTGTTGAGTCGGCGGTGCTGAGGTGTCCCTTCTCGTTCTGATGGGCAAGATATGTGTATAAAACGAGCAGAGGTTACCAATTTTTTTCCTTGGATATAATTTTTTTCTTTCTGTAATTGTTATTTTTTTTTCTTGTTTATTTATTTATATACGTTTATTCTGTTCTATAAATATCGGCTGTTGTCAGTATTTTGTTCGTGTCACAGATTGTCCATTTTGCTATTAATAATTTTATAGCATGACATCGTGTTACACAAAGGAAGTAAATGGAGGAATCGGTGTGATGTTCATACGTGGGCGAAACTCAGTGGTACTGGGCTCTTCGATTTTATTCGCTTTTCATTACAACAGAATAAAGCGACACTTCAACTTGGGATTTATTTGAGATTTATTCGCAATTTTAACCGCGGTTGAGACGACACTTTTTTTAGTGTGTGGGAAGCGTTCACTGACGTGATACGGCAAATGATCCAAGGATGCGTTTTTTTTTAGGACGCCTTATCCAGAGAACCTCTGCTTTCTTTGGTCCTTACAGCAAACATCAGCGCCTACTCTGACCCGTCTTTTCTTGTTGAAGTGAGGGGTCAAATCTCATTAGACAGGAATTAATTATTCGTTTTCGTGTCCAAAATGAATGAATGGACCGTAAGGTTTTAACTCGTGATTGGGCAGCCAATCAGCTGGAAAGATTTGAAGTTGTAAAGAGGAACTGATATTTTCCTATTCCTGGCGTAATTGCTATGAATCAGTTCTGACTGAAGAGCAGAATCGTGATAAATTACGAGAAACAACAGGAAGCAACAACAACAAAAACAACGAAAAGCGAAGGAAATAACTATGTGTACAGCTAGGTAGGCTTAATTTATTTGGGAAAGATATTAGTATAATCCAGAAGTTATACCGCCTGCATACGGACAGAAAATTTATCCAGTAAATACACAAAAATAGAAATGGGCGTGAGATAAGGGTATATATTCAATGGACTTATTCAGCCTTCAGAACAGAAATTGAAGGTACCATAACACTTAATCTACTGGCTACCTGTTTTTGGGGTTTGATTTTTTTTAGAAATCAGAGTTGTGCTTCTCCTAGACCAGTTGCAATCCAAGGCTATAGAACCCAGTCTGTCCTGCTATTTATCCATAGATGGAGGGAGAAGAGAATTAATACCTTTCCCAAGCGTATTAGCACATAAGTGAATGTAATTGATTCGACTGGAATTCGAACTCGGCTCTTATGTGAGTCATCCACATGCAGACTATTTCGCTGTTTCACGGCGTGGCTAGACATCCGATTGCCTCAAGCTGAAACCCAACTGATTTGGTATCAGTCGGAGATTTTCCCACTAAGCCATTGGCGCACGACAGGGATGAAGGTGAATTTAGACGTATTTATTTTTTGACAAACACGCCAGTGACCGGAGAACTCGATTCGTCTTGGAGAAGAGTCTTGCATCAGTATCAGTAATAGTCACTGTTTACAATTTCACTTTTCTCACCGAAGAGCTCAACCGAAATAATTTTTTCAGAAATTTTTTTATATATTGTCATCCGCAGACTGACTTTCGCTGTTTCACAGCGCATCAGTGTGAATACATATATATATATATATATATATATATATATATATATATATATATATATATATTGTATTGGGGCAGCAGATCATAATTTAAACATATATTATTAAATATAACAGACAATGTATGTCTATTATGTTTAATCATGAGCCTTTCTAATATTCGAATGCTTGCTTTAATTTCGAGTGAAAATAAAGACAAAAATTGTCCAACATTTGGATATTTTTTTTATTAATTTGGTCCTAATCTTTCGGCTCACATAAGCCATCCTTAACGTGGTTATACAGATATGAAACAAAGATACCTACCGTCAAAGATGATATTTCGTTATTTTGACACAGAAGTGACAATAAGGGTCACGGAATATCAGACGCAGATCATAAGTTCAAGATGCGGTTCTATGACGTCATACCAGCAATAGACCAAAGTATTGCAAGAGAACCAATGCCTAGATGCAATGTAATCTGTTGTGACTAGTTTGAAATGTAATTTTTTGGGGTGTTGTTTACTTAGTTCTAATGTATATGGACTCTAATATCTGAAGGTTCTTTTTACTGTGTGTATGTGTGAGTATTATTGTGTTATCAGCTAATATCTTTCTAATATGTAAATGGCTATGTTTTTCTAAGAAATGATATTTAATGGAACTAAAATCAGAAAGCTGACAGTTAAGATTGTATCTCGGATGCTAATAATATCCCCGCTACATATATTGGTTTTACTACCATCACGCTCTGCCATAGACGGAAAAGAGAGCACAATTCTTCCACATTTCTTAAACAAAGAAGTGATAACTAATGATGGCGAGGTTATGCCTCCATTCATCTTCCTACAGTGCTTCAGACTCAACACGGACACGATTGGTTTCAAGAACACTCAAGGTGTATATGAACAATGAGAGGAAACGAGAAACCAAATCGAATGTACTCAAGGACACATGGCACAGTGGATAAAGGTGTTAGTTAGATCCAGTGACAGGACCCAAATAGTGTGAGTTCAATAAGGCAGTGGTGAACTTTCAGAGAGGAATTAACAGGAGATAACTGACATCCATTAGACATAGCACGTGGAACTAGAACGGTCTACCCCAGTGAGCGAAATAAAGGGTTCAGTTCGACATTCCAACCACCTGAAGAAGGCCGGAGCGTACAATGGCCGAAACGTTGTGATAAACATGGCGACAAAGATGAGGACAATAGTCTGAATAATGTAAATAGTGTACATAATACCTCATCTCAGAAATATAAACAGATACTGAGATTCACGAATGTCGAAAAATACGATTGTGCTGATCACCCTCCAGTAATATGAAAAATTAGAGTGAAACTATGGAAATCGAAGAGGCCAAGGCAGCACCAATATTGCAATGCGATGGATTCCTGATTGACTCTTTAGTGTGATGGCTATTTCTATAATTAATGTAAGGTTTCGTACGATAATATTTTATCAATGGTGATTAACATTTTTATTAATGTTGGTAAACAAGTTCAGTCAGTTATGTGCCATAAGTGATACATGCGTAGGCGATCATGTATCCTTTGATACACGACTACCGAGCCCGGTTTTTTCCCTGCAGTAGATTGGCATTTCTTTCTGCGGTAGACCATTTGCCATCCAAGTCTATATAACCCGGTCTGTCCTGCTATTTACCCATAGCTGGTGGGGGGAGATAAAGAGGATTCATACCTTTCCCAAGGGTATTAGCACATTAGTAAATATCACTTATGTGCCATGTGTGATACACACTTAGGCGATCATGTATCTTTCAATACAACACTGACGAAGCAGGTTTCTTCTCGGAGTAGGTTCCCATTTCTTTCTGCGATAGACCAGGTGCCATCCAAGGCTATAGAACCCAGTCTGTCCTGCTATTTACCCATAGCTGGGAGGAGAAGAAGATGATTCATACCTTTCCCAACTGTATTAGCACGTAAGTGAATATAATCGATTCGACTAGAATTCGAACTCAGCTCTCCGATTGCTCAATCCGAGCCGCTACCCATTACTCCACACAAAATAACAGAGACCAATTGATTCGCAATGCAAGATAACATTTATTTAATAAAAATAACAAAGGAAAGTTTAAGAGTTTTTTTTTCTTTTTTAAACTACATACACAACAAAAACGTTAATGAATATATTTGAGTGTGATTTGTGTCTGAAGCGTCCACAGCCATTTTTGGCTCAGTGTGAATAGTTTGTAGCGAACACTTCGAAATGAGGAAAACATGAAGAGAATGTCTTTTAAGGTTCGCATTGTTTTTATAACCCCAGGTATGCTGCTGATACTATGTTTATTAAGGCCCACTTTCAAGCGAGATAAGTATACAACAATTTCAAGAAAGAGAATTTTATTATGTTAGGTAAGAACACAGTTTCTTATGCCATCAAATATGACAACTGCGCTTTGAATTTCTAGGTGGTGTCTTTTTGGTTGCTTTTAATGAATCATCACAAATATTTTCTAACTGTATCAGCTTGAGTCGGTTAATAGAAATATTCTCTTGTCTACTATTAATTCCAACTGTGAAATGTTCCTCTATACGTTTTGCTGCCTTGTAAACTGGTTCTAAAGGATATTTGTTTACATTGTCTTTTACAAGCAGAAAATTGAAGTTTTTGAGTTATTCTGGCACGTATGCTGAATGTGCTGATTGTCTTCAATCTCAAAATATCTACAAATGAAGCAAGATTCAAGAATGGTTCCTTTAGTTTAATTACTAACTCTCCTGGTAGACGTAAAGGTGTGCCATATACAGGTTCGACTGCGGAACTAGGTGAATCAGATTGATTTTAAAGCTATTCTTAGCCTTAAAACTATTAACGGAATATTCTGAAGCCAAGAAGTATAGTTCAGTGCTGTTTTCATGGATTTCTTCAGAGAACCATAAAAAAAGGTTCTATCATACCGTTAGCTTCAGGGTGGTAGGAAGTTGTACAAATTCTAGTTGTATCAAGAAGGCTGGTTAGGGAACCGAAAAGTGAGGATTTAAATCGTGTTCCTCTATCTGTGGGGATGGTCGTCAGAAAACCAAAATCTTCTGACCCAACCAGTTATAAAACCCTGTGCAACTGATTTCGCACTGGTATCAGTAAGGGGAATTATTTCGGGCCAGCGAATGAATCTATCGATGAAGGTGAGGAGATAGTAATATTCATGACAAGGAGGAAATGGTCAAGTGAAGCCAAATCGAGTATCAGGAACGGAAAAAATATACCAGCTGATTTAGTGTGCCACTATTTTGGCTTTTTTTTTACACGGAACACAATGGCGTCTCCAATCACTTGTATCCTTGCTGATTCCGTGTCAGATACAATTTTTACTAATTAACCTGCCGATAAAAAAACTTTCTATCATGCCGTTAGGGTGGTAGGAAGTTGTACGAATTCTATCAGGTCATCCTATCTGTCTGAATTTTGAATAAAGAAAACAAGTGACCAAATGTTACATTTAATTACAGATTCAATCAACAATGTATTTTCCCTGATTATCTATGACTTCCTTCCATCTTCCATCTATCAACAAGCTTACTAATTCCATTACTGTAAAATTCTTTTGGCTTTGATTCGAAGAACTCACAAATGTCAGTTTTAAAATCTTCCTGTGTTAAAAAAGCTGTTTCTTCCAAATTATTCTGTAAGCTACGAAACAAATTGTAGTCTGAAGGAGCAAGATTGGGAGAATAAGGTGGAGGAGGAATTTTCTCCCAACCAAGTTCTTCGATCTTTTGTGACGTGATTCTTGCTGTGTGGGGTCGCGCATTGTCCTGATGAAACATCACCTCTTTTCGATTCACTAGAGCAGGTATTTTTTCCCCAAAGGTTGGTTCAAACTCTCTAATTGCTGACAGTTTTTTTGAGCATTAATTGTTGCATTAGGTGGTAAGAATTCAAAGTGGATTATTCCTTGCCGATCCCACCAGATTGAAAGAAGAACCTTTTGCCCATGAAGTTCCCTTCTCGGCTGTGGCTGGGGTCTTTCCCCTTTATCAAGTCAATGTCTACGATGCTTAACATTTCGATAAAAGATCCATTTTTTTGTTGCCAGTCACAAGTCTATCCAAAAAAGGTGAAACAATTTGGCGAGAATGGAGAGAAGAGCAGATGTCAACTCGGGATTTGAGGTTGTTTTCAGACAATTCATGAGGCACCTATTTTCCAAGTTTAGTAACTTTTCCAAGTTGTTGAAGATGACTATGAACAGTTGTATGGTTTGAACTGAGAACCACTGCCAATTTCTCAACTGATAAAGCAGGATTTTCTTCAAGGGCTGCTTCAAAAAGCTTTTCATGAAACTCAACTGGACGTCCGGTTCGATCTTCATCTTCAAGGGTGAAATCTCCGCCTCTGAATTTTGCAAACCATCTTCTGCAAATTCTTTCATTCACACATTCCTCTCTATAAACTGAGTGAATGTTTCTAGCTGCTTCGGCTGCTGAGTTTCCTTTCTTGAACTCATAAAGCATTATGTGCCTCAAATGATTCTTGGGTACTTCCATGTTAGCAGGGTTTTAATCAAACAAAATTTAATTTCATTGTTCTCTGAAATAAAATTTGATCAGTTTAAATACATCTAAACATAAAAATAATTTTCAGCTCCATTAGACATTATAAAATATTCTTTAAATTTCGTTCATTTTAAAAAAAAAGTTAAAATTCGGACAGAACTTATGGGATGACCTGATAGTTGTATCAAGAAAAGAAGTGTTCTTTTTGTTTCCATTTTCTCTAAAACCTCGACATTATTTCCAATATATTCTCATCCTCCTCCTGTAGAACGACATTTCTCTTGTCTGAAGTCTTTTTCTTCTGTGATGACATTGTCCAGCATCCATTGCCATATAAAAGGAATCATATTACATAAGAGTTCAGTAACCTTTTCTAAAGAAATATTCATGTTTCTTAATAATTTACTTAGATTTTGGAGGGTATATTTCGCTATACCTCTGTCCCTTCCCATTTCGGTGTTGAACTTTCCACCATTTTCCAGATATTTAAATTATTATATTTCTACCCTAAATCCCATAGAACATCTTTGGAACGCGTTTAAAACTAATGTTCACCAGTAGCCACTTTCAAGCGAGATAATTGTACAACAATCTCAAGAAAGAGAATATTCTCTTGTCTGTGATTTATTACAACAGTGAAATGTTTTTCTGTACGTTTTACTACCTTGTAAAGTACCTCTGTAAGCTGGCTGTAAGGAATGTTTGGTTGCATTATATTTTACAAGCACAAAGTTGCAGGGCTTTAGTTATTCTGGCACATATGTTGCATGGGCTGATTGTCTTGGAAGTGGAGATGTTACTTGAGACATCTTCAATCTCAAAATATCTACAAATGAAGCAGGATCCAAGAGTGGTTCATTTGGTTTGATTATTAAATCCATATGCAGAATGTCAAATAGTTTTCTACGGAGAGTGTTCGGAATAAAAGGTCAGAAATTTCCTGTAAAAATGTCGCACCAAATGGAATGTTTTACCTGTGGAATATATATTTCGTTCATTTAATTATTGTCCTCTAGAAGAGATTTTATGTCTTCATCTTTTTGTGATGTTCAAATAGCTTCAAAATCGATTACTGGACTTATATTAATTGCAGAAATATTCCTGGAGAATGTGTCTGCTAGAATATTTGCGGAGCCTTTGATATGTCGAATATCAGTCATGAATTGGCCGAGTAGAATATTTAACCGATTTCGTCTTGGCTGCGCCAATTAAAGTATTATACTCAGTGAGCATATGAAAAGACCTTAGTTCCAAGACATTTCGGATGCCATTGTACACTGGCATTAACTCTCATCCGAAGTGCTGTACAGAATAAGGGTTTCTGATAATTTCTTTGGGACGAAAGACATAGGTAACCATTCATCTGCTTAATGTTGTTTCAAGACTCCTCCAATATAAAAAGTCGAGGCATAACTCTGCTTCATGATAAGGAAAAGTGAGATTGCTAACATTGGCTAACTTTTCTTTTGCATAATTAAAGGCTGCAGCACTTCTTCAAAAATATTTATATATATCACAGTTCTTTTTCTTTTGTCCTTGAAGAACATCAGTCAATGGGAAAACTATTTCCGCCAATATGGGGATAAAATTTCCTATAAAAATTCATCATGACAAGGAATTGGCCTAATTTTTTTAACGTTTTAGGAACCCCGGTTCATTCATGTAATAGTAAGATGCAATTTTTATCAACCTTATGACCTAAAACGTCAACTTCAGACAATCCAAATTTACATTTAATTGGATTCACTACAACACCATATTTTTGAAATCTTTCAAAAACATCTTGTAAATATTGTTTATGTTCTGCTGGTGAAGGGCTGGCAATAAGCACGTCATCAATGTAGTAGAAAACTGAATCTAGTCGTTGAAGAACTTGGTTAATGAATCTTTGAAATGATTGGGCTACATTCTGTAATCCAAACGGTAAACGTAAAAATTCATAAAGCTTAAATGGCATTGCAACGGCTGTCTACGTTAAATCAGACCCCTCTCCGGGTATCTGATGGTAGGCTTGGATGAAATCAAGATTAGAAAAGATTTCAGTTCCATGTAGTTGGTTGGTAAAATCTTGAATATTAGCAATGGTGTACCTATCAGGAAAAGTAATCGCGTTCAGTTTGCGGTAATCACCACAAGGTCTTCATCAGGATGGCTTGTTAAGTAGAATGTATAGAGGTGGAGACAATCCGCTTTTCGAAGGGCGAATTACTCCAAGGTTTACGAAGTGTTAGAATTCCAGTTTGGCAATCTTGAGGTTGTTGTGGGCAAGTCAACGAAGTTGTGAGAAGACAGGTAGATCAGTTGTGTCAATATGGTATTATGTCATTTTCTCATGCAGGGGTGTTGAATTTTGGTTCGGTTATGTCTTAATAATTGGACAATATATCATAAAATTCGGATTTTTTTCTGCTGCTCCAACTTGGGGACTAAGAAGTGTTGCAGACTTTAGGCAGCCAATAGATTTGACGTCAGCCTTTGTGTCAATCAACTGTTGTCTTTACGGGTCGATTATCAGGCCATAATGATGCCAAAAGTCCGTACCCCAAATCGGTGTAGTTATGTCGGCTACGATGAAAATCTATTGGAAATCACGTCAAATTAAGTGTCATGCATTTAGGTCCATATATGTAGATAATTGAACCATTTACCGTACTTGCGTTGTGATGTAATGGTATCGATTTGGGATGAGAGATCGGGGAGCCGGTTTGTCCTGCTATTTACCAATAGCTGGGGGGGGGAGAAGAAGAGGATTCATACCTTTCCCAAGAGTATTAGTACATAAGTGAATATCACTTATGTGCTATGTGTGATACACGCTTAGGCGATCATGTATCTTTAAATACATGACTGATGAGGCAGATTTTTCCCGGTGTAGGTTGCCATTTCTTTCTGCGATAGACCAGTTGCCATCCAAGGCTATAGAACCCAGTCTGTCCTGCTATTTACCGTTAGCTGGGTAGAGAAGAAGAGAGTTCATACCTCTCTCAATGGTATTAGCACATAAGTGAATGTAATGGATTCGAGTGGAATTCGAACTCAGCTCTCCGATTTCTCAATCCGAGCCGCTATCCATAACTCCACATAAATTCAGAGTTCGTCCTTCACTTACGCGCAAGTCTTCCGCAAAAAGTAATAGCAGCCTACTGCGGGGAAAATATGCCTGTCTCGTCAGTCATATACCAAAACATGCATGATCGCCCCAAACGCGTATCACGTGTTGCACGTTTGACTAATTGACTGTGAATTTTCATTGTGAGATTGTGAATTTTCCCGAGTCATTTAATTTCTGACTTGAAAGCTGGAATTATCGATATCTGTGTTCCACTGTCGATCAGGAATATTGTTTTCGAATTTCTGTCGGATATGTGGAAGAGTCGACTTTAGTTTGAAATTACAACGTGTCCCGCCGAATAAGATTGTTGGCTTAATCGTTTCTCTGGGACTTGTGATTGCAAGTTGTCAATTTTGTTTACCCCTGTCACTGAATCTCTTGTGGTAATAAAAGATATTGCCCCTTTCTTTTGAATTGCTTGCTCCTGTATCGTTGTCTATTCTCGACGAACTGTCTTTACAACTGTTTAATTTTTTCTATATCACCAATTTGCATTTTCAGCCATTTCTTTTCTTCCTGTATTTGGGTGATGTCATAATTCGGAGTCTGTGCAATTACAAATAAGTGGTCTTGGGTCATGACTTCCATCAATTTATCAGCCGTATCGCATAGCTTATTCACGGGTCCATTGTCTCACACTGCCGTTAAGGATACCTGCACCAGTTGTGACAGCTTTCCTATAAATATTTCTTGTAAAACACTGTCATCCAACATATTGCCGGACAGAGTCTGTAAACGTCGCAGAAGTTGAGATGGTTTTTCTATCGCCTAATGTTTCCGTTTCCAATAATTGTTGCAGCTTCCCCCTCTCAGATTGTGATGTTCGGAGTATCAACTCCTCTTTTAATTTGTCGTACCCGTTAGTTTGTGGTGAATTTAACAGAAGATGCCGTAGTCACGTGTCTGTTTACTGGGTAACGCAGAAACTAAACAAGCGAAATTTTTTTTGTGATGAAATATTTTTCATCACAAAGACGTCTTCCAGGCAGATGAAAAACAGTTTTAGGCCGTTTCTACAGAAGACAGGAATATTTTCAAAGGCAGCTGCTAATTTGGCTTCCTCCATTTTTTGTGTGTAAGTTTTATTTCTTTTTTTTTTCCTAGCAATTTTCCGAGTCTGTTTTGATAAAATAAACGGGTATGCTGTATCAAAAGGTTGTAGAATGTAAAAATATTTTTTATTCACCACTTAATGATATAGAATATTATTTTTGAAAAAATATTCTGAGAAAAATTCTCAATGGAAAACAATATTTAATAGAGAAAGGCGGGTTAGAATAAAGCATAGACGTTGCTCATTTCATAAAAATAAATGTATTTCTTTCTTTATTATTATTAAATTATCAAATATTACGAGTTAAATTGCTATTTACCTCAAACACTGTTTTAAAAATAATTTAGTAGGCTCACTCCATGTGCTTGAATAGTAGTTCGATAGTTGTGCTGAGGAGAAAAAATGGCGAAAATGAGATGTGATCAATTTGTCAGTCAGTATCAGCGTTATCTTCGTTATTTCACGACTAAGAAATTTTGTGAAAGAGAAAAATATATATTTATTCTGTTATTATCGGTCACCGTTAAAGTTTATAAAATATTTTATCATAAAATACTTTTAAATCAAAGTCAAGTCTAGTGAGAGATTTCTTTTGTTTTAAATGCTAAGAGAAAACCTGTATCAAAAATGAAATACAAAATGGAAAATATATTTGTAGTCAGTGTAGAAATACTTACAGAAAGTAATATGATTTTATTTATTTATATAAAAAAACATCCGTTTAAATTAAAACTTGTGAAAATTTACTAGTGTGAAAATTTAATAAACTATTCTTTGAAAAGATAAGAATTTTGTCAGGATGACCAATTTAGTGTGTTGGCTGCTTCTATAATTAATGTAAGGCTTCTTACGATAATGTTTTACAATATATGAATTAATGGTGGTGAATAAGGTACAAGCACAAAATGACAGTGACCGATTGATTTGCAATTCAAGATAACATTTAATAAACAAAATTAACAAAAAGAATGTTTAAGAGTTTCTTTTCCTAGAAGTAAACTGCATACACAACGAAAATTGATAATGAATGTATTTAAGTGCAACTTGCCTGTGTAGGTGTGTTTATCTATCTATCTATCTATCTATCTATCTATCTATCTATCTATTATGATCCGGTTCCTTGTACCACGGTGATGGTCGAAGGTAGAACCAATAAAGAAGAACTCAAACATGGAATAACACATATTACAAACAGGAATATATACAGAGAAGTAGAAAGTGTTAGTACGAACAATCAGGTTTAGTAGGGAGAACAATGTAGTCTCGATCAGTATCACTATTCCAGTGTCTTGTAGTAATTGTCTGAACGCGACTCTGTTTCGGACTGCCTCTGACTCTATTCTTGACTCGACTGACTGACTCGCTCTGACTGACTGACAGACCCCTGACGGACCTCACTCCAAACTTCAAACTGAACAGTATTTAGTCACTCCCCCACTCCAAGGTCGGTTTAAAGTGGGATATCCGAGCCCGTGGGCTCGACCAAAAATATGCCCTTTGAACCCGTATAAACGGGTTCAGGGCCGGTTTACCTCCCCAAAAGAGACTCCGCCCTTCAGCGCAGCCTTGTTCGGGTTCCTCCCCGTCCGAAGGAAGAGAGTTCAACCGATCAGCCGGTCGCCGGACTTCAGACTGAACTCCCTGCTTCCTCTTGTGGCGCAGTATTTATTACGTATGGAATAGTCCATTATGTTATTATGGGTAAGGTCCCATAACACTGTCTATCTATCTATCTATCTTAGATATATCTATCTTTCTATCTTTTGCCATATCTATCTATCTATCTATCTATCTATCTATCTTACTCAGCCCTATCTATCTATCTAAAGAGAAAGCGAGATATATTTCGTCATTATTTTATTTACCTTTTTATTCTTTCCTTTCTTATCTCTTTGATTTTTTTCAATTTCCTTTTCAATTAGCAATTCTTGTTTTCTATTCTTTAGAAGGGATTCTTCTCCCAGGCAGCAACTTTCTCATATATGGCATGGGTAGAATCAGTGGGTGCATTCTGATGCCTGTGGCAACATCTGTGGATCACACTTATGTTGACGCCTATATCAAACACATATACATACATTCCTTTTTAGTTTTCTTTTTTTGTTAAATTGATGATGACACGCCAACGCTATATTCTCGATACCTCTGTATATAAAAACAACATTTATTTATTCATTTTTTTTTGTTCTCTCAAACACCTCTTTTTTACGTTTGTATACAATTTTTAAAGTCTCTTATTCGAAACCCTTTGGACAAGATACTTTTCAGAATTCGGATTTTTGTATTGATAGTATTGGTAGTAATGGTAGTGTTGGTACCCGATATACGAGATGGGTAACGATTATAGGCGCTGAAATTGAAATAGATGAAACAAGTTTAAATTCCAGTCTAGTCTTTGCACGCATACCCCATACGAAATGTATACATCAGTCACTTCTACGGGTTAAATAATGTAGCACACTGAATTCTCTAGCCTTAAAAGGGCAACCAGACTACGAGATACATATAAATATGACAAGACGGGATTAGATAGATATGACTGAGAAAGAAAGAAAGAAAGAAAGAAAGAAAGAAAGAAAGAAAGAAAGAAAGAAAGAAAGAAAGAAAAAGAGAGAAAGCGACAGGGAGAGACATGACGAGATAGATAGATAGATAGATAGATAGATAGATAGATAGAAAGAGAAAGAGAAATTCTGAATTCAAAACTGCCGAGAAGCCAACGGGGAAACACGCCATTATTTTTTCTGTTTTTGTTTTATTTTTTTTTTTTAAAAATTTATATTAATTTAGCCCCAAGAAAGATAATAAAAAATAATTTGGATTCAAGGGATTCCTGAGACCGAAAGAATGCAGAACAATAAAAGAACAGGATCCAAGGAGACAGGCGATGACGATTGACATTGCATTTAAATGTTTGAAGATCGAAGCAGGATGAGAGTTCCACAAGCGAATAGTGCGGACGGGATGCCAGAACAGGACCAACCACGTTGCGTATCCGTCTCTGGATTTTATCTAGGACCTCTAGATCAACAGCGGGAGCACCAAACCATATATGGCAGCAGCATTCCATGCGAATGACGAATGGTTGATTTGTAGATTTGAAGGATGGACTCCATCGAGAAGAACCTTCTGACGTAACACAGAAAACCAACTTTCCTTGCAGTAGATGAAGCTATAGATTCAATACAGTTGTTCCACTTCAATTTAGTGGACAGCGTGAGACTAAGCAGGCCCAGAGGTGCTCTCAACTTGATGGGAGGCAGGGAGGATTCTCTATGGTGGGTAAATGAGAGCAATTTCATTTTGGAGGTATTAAAGTTTACAAGCTTTTTCCTGCCCCAATCACCCACAGATTGGACCTCCTTTTCAAGACCTACGGCCAGGTTAGTTTTGTCAGCGATGCCAGATTTACTATCGAGGCAGGAGTAAACAGTAGTGTCGTATGCGTAGATGCCAACTTGGGGGTCAGAAATATAAACAGATATTGGTTACCCAACTGTTAATAATCAATTGATAAATACTATATAAAAATATGCCTTGTTTGAGCTGATTATTCTTTCCCTGGAGCAATTGATTGAATGATTTTTTTATGGCTTATCAACCCTTTATGGGTTATTCAAAGCCAAAGCATATTTTTGGATTGGAAGAAGAATTCTTTTCTTTTTCTGAGCAAATATTCTATTAATATTTTTTTGAGAATAACAATGATTTTTACTTTATACAAGTCCTAAAATTTAAACCATAGCAGCGGGGAGGAGAGGGATTCAAAATTTTTAGCAAGGGTATTTACATTGAAGTGAATCTAATGAACACAAGTGGAATTCAAAATCTGCTCTTCAATCTCTCATTCTGAGATAGTATCCTTTACAACACCCACACATTGTATATCCATCTCTGAATTTTGTTGAGGACCTCTAGATGAACAGCAGGATGACCAGACCATATATGGCAGCGGTATTCCATGCAAGGATTGAATGGTTGACGTGACACAGAGAACCAACTTTCCTTGCAGTAGATGAAGTTATAGATTCAATGTAGCTGTTCTACTTCATGTCAGTGGTTAGCGTGAGACCAAGATGGCGCAGAATGTCTCCCGATAAAGAAACGGCTAATATTATATTTACCCTAACAATTCTACATCCAGACATATCTTTTCTGTCTTTGCTTTGATTTTTTTCTATCTTAACGTCTTTATATTGTTATTACATTTTTGTTATTTCATCACACGTTTATTTGTCGCGTCTTTCTTTGTCCTATCTTTAGTTATTATTTATTTATTATCATTATTCCTTTTCCCTTTTTTTTTATAATTATTTCTTTTCCCGTTTTTGTAACGTCCACCTGTTTGTTGACAACATATCCAGGCAGTGGAAATAATTGAACCACGCATTCTGTTTTCTTCACATGACGTATCATAATTACGATCAGATTTCAAGATATCTGGTTGAGTAATCGGACGTTTGCCTGGCGCAACTGTTATCGTTAGAGGAACGTGAAATCGACGTGGGGAGTTCAAATTCTAGCCAATTCTGCTTTAGCAGAAGAATTCTTTTGAGTGGTACAAGCCATTTATTTTTATATCCCAAACCGTGGAGAAGACTTCCTGGTAAAGGCAGAGTCTTTACCAGTCCTGCCAATTCACAGATAATGAAGAAATGGGATCCATGTATAGCCAATGATCGCCTGCATCCTGAAAAATATGGTATTTTAAACAAACATCATTCTAGATGGTGAACATGTTCTATAAGTATGCAACAAAAAAATGGGATTATTTGCAGAATCTAAATTAATTCGTTCACTCTGCAACTACCCCTGGGAAAGATATGGATCCATCTCTTCTCTCCTCACTATGGGTTAAATAGTTGGCTCTCTAGTCTTCGTGGCCAACAAGTTTAGAATAAAGAAAACTCTGAATTTAGAACCGGTGGGACGTAGATCTGGCAACTCAACCCTGTAAAAAACTTATTTACTACAGAAACCACACCAGCAACACTTAAAATGGCGAGACTGCGGCCCTAAACAGGGGGAATAAAATAGCATTAATGAGGCGGAAGAGTAGGGCATCGGGCAAACAGATATATGAAGCAGATTTAAAGAAATGATAACCAGTGAAAATCGAAAAAGAAAGTACGACAGAAAGGCAAAACGGGTTTGAGAAAATTGATAGAATCGACGTATCAAACGAACAAGTCGTTTGATAGGGGAAGCATTTATTGTTTATTGTAAGCGATTAGCTCATCTGAATGGCGTATAGGAATCAAAAATAAGTTGTAAGCAAGTAACCAAAAATGATGCAGCCAACGATCGTGTAGCTGCAATAGGATATTATTTGGTACGTGACTTTGTCTCCAAATGTATCAGTTTAAATCTATCGTTTGTTTTGCTTTCAGTCGCAGTCCTCGACTGGTCGTCAGTTTTAACAATAAAATATATTGAAAAGTTACTTGTAATCGTTCTTTGAGAATGAAATACACAAATTCAATGAAAGGTGACATTAATTTATAGAAAACCAAGAAAAATACTTTCATGAACCTGCTCAGTCCTCTCTTTCGTGTCTTGACGGAATTCAAAAGCATCTACGTGGCCTTGAGGGTGATGAGTTATGTTCCACCCTACAACCTTTTACCCATAGACGAAATATCGCAACCTTATCGCTATTTTCGTTTAAAATGTTCTGACATGCTTCCTTAGTTTCACTAGTTCATACCATTACAGTTAAACTCCACCCAGTCACATATACAGGTTCCTCATTCTTTTAGTATTCTTTTCATAAGAAGGATTTTCATTCGAATGGCTACTTTGTGGAAGAGTCTCCCGAGTGGTTGCTTCCTCGATCATTAAAATATTGACCACTTCAAGTATCCGATCAACCTTTAGCTACATTCAACAGCCTAATTCAGTAACTCTCTATTTTCATATATATATATATATATATATATATATATATATAATTATTTTTTATAAAAAAAATTATAACATAAGTATGTTATAAAATCACTACAAAAATAGCCATTTTGTTTAGTTTGCAGAGTTAAATGGACGAAATAATCCCTTTTGTTCGTAGTGGGAATGTTCTTAAGTGATACTCCGAAATTGATTCTATCCATATTATAAGAATAGAATAGACAGGGCTCGACAGTAATAGGAGCTAATATCCAAGTATATAATTGGTATATTCCGGTTTCCTCTCTGCCAAAGGAGAGAGTTCGACAGAATTCGTACACAGAAGACGTACACGCAGTCAACTCGGCCAAAATATATACCCTTTGAGCCCGCCTAGATGGGTTCAGGGCCTGTCTACCTCCCCGGATGAAACTTTCGTCCGGGTTCCTCTCTGCTAAAGCAGAGAGTTCGACAGAACGTAGTCAACCGTAGTCAACTCGTCAACAATATTTAACGATCCCCCCACGAGGATTGAATGTGGCACAAGGCCGAGTTTAATGTGGGTTTCTCCGAGCCCGTAGACTCGGCCAAAAAATATATCCTTTCTGTCTACCTCCCCGGACGAAAGTTTTCCCTTATGCACAGCCTCGTCTCTGACAAAGCAGAGAGTTCGACAGAAGTCAACCGTAGTCAACTGTAGAAAGCTCTCTTGAGAGGCATAATATAGTAATAGGACGAGTCCATAAAGGTAGGCCCCATAACACCCCCCTCCCAAGCCTTTACCTTCCCAGGAGTCTCAATATTGTCTCCTTTTTAGATTGATGACGAGAGGGTCCGTGGACTTCTGTTTTTTTTAGATCGTCGCGGTTCTGGAGCTGCTTGGGGTATTTAAATGTCGAAGGTGTCGTAAATGGTATCCATAACTACTTCTTCTTCCTGGGGAGTACTGTTGCAGTCATCCAACAGAAACAATAAAATTTGCTGAGGAAATATATAATAATAGTAGTGTCAAGGAAAAAACAGTACTTTTGACACGTCATTTTTTGATAGGTGGGTGTGCGAGTGTGAATGTTAAAATTTGCCGAAATTACTTTATTTTCATTGTTTACATTATTCGGACTATTGTCCTCATATTTGTCGACATATTTATTACAACGTTTCGGCCGTTGTACGCTCCGGTCTGCTTCAGGTGGTTGGAATGTCGAACTGAACCCTTTATTTCGCTCACTGGGGTAGACTGTTCTAGTTCCACGTGCCATGTTTAATGGATGTCATCAGTTATCTCCTGTTAATTTCCCTCTGAAAGTTCTGCACTACCTTAACCGGGTATTGAACTCACACTCTTTGGGTCCTGTCACTGGATCTAACGTCTGTGCCATGTGTCCTCAA
Organism: Acanthosepion pharaonis; assembly: GCA_903632075.3. Lineage (NCBI taxonomy): Eukaryota > Metazoa > Mollusca > Cephalopoda > Sepiida > Sepiidae > Acanthosepion > Acanthosepion pharaonis. The sequence continues at coordinate 760,298 of CAHIKZ030000845.1, forward strand.
GGACAGTGAGCAAAATAAAGGGTTCAGTTTGACATTCCAATTATATAGACAGATACTGAAGGGCCGAAACGTTGTAATAAATATGGCGACAAAGATGAGGACAATAGTCTGAATAATGTCAATAATGTACATAATATCTCATCTCAGAAATATAAAGATACTTTATTTTCTTATTAAAACTTTACAAATGTTTAGGTTTTAAAGTAGAAATTAACTTTAGCTTCACATTGTAATTACTATGGGTAACTTGATTTTTATATTCCGGCTCAAAAGTCACCTTACAGTAACAGAAGTATAATATTCAATAAGATATTACTGTATTGGAGCCAGAAATATTACGAGCTCTCAGGGAATACTGGATAGAAGGATTCGAGTGCGAAGCTTAGAATAGAAGTTATTTCAGCGATGTTATATTCCACAGTAAGTTGAATGTAATTTCCTACAACCAAAATAAATCTGCCTCGAGGGAAGATTTATTTACATTTTTTTCATTTGAAAAACTATTTTATCCTGCAAATGGAAAGTAATTTCTTAGGCAGCATAAAAATAAAAAAACATCGACAAAAATATAAGCAGTGAATTGCTGATACCCTCTTAATAGTTACGAAACTCTGAAGTTGGAATGCTGAAGGTAGCATCAATCAGCTAAGCGACAAATTTTACTCACATTAGTCATATATATATATATATATATATATATATATATATTTACTCACATTAGTCATATATATATATATATATATATATATATATATATATATATAAAGGGTTCACGTGTGCTTCTTGTAGTATGTAAAATAGATAGGTTAATGATAGGTAAATGATAGTTAATAAAACAAGGACAAACGCACTGGTGCTAATATAATAATATAATCAGTACGAAAACAAATTATTAAATATTAATTATTAACCAAATGACAGAAATGAAACGCGGAAAGGAAGGTTTTAACTCCGGAATTTTGGGACACACCCTGTCTGATTCCTCGCTTTGCGAAACTTCATTACGAAAAAAATATGGCCCGGCGAGGAATCAATCCTAAGCTTTTCTTTGAAGTAGTGTCACTGATGTCATTATTTTCTCTTCGATTTACACGTACTATCCATTTTAATTGCTGTTGTCCTTGAAAGTCGTCAATATGCTTTCTCTTATATGGTACATGTCTTTATGATTTTGTAGCGTCAATCTACCAGGTTCAAATATCACCACACAAATACTTGCAACGCAAGCACAAAAAATTGGAGATTTGACTTAAAGGCAGACAACTGAGACATCCGGAAGAGGCATGGCACGTTGAACTAGAACAATTTACCCCGGTGGACGAAATAAAGGGTTCAGTTCGAAATTTCAATTACCTGAAGAAGTCCGGAGCGTACAACGGCTGAAACGTCGTGAATATGGCAATAAAGATGAAAACAACAGTTCGAACAATGTCAATAATGTAAATACACCACGCATCCCAATTACTCGGGTTTTGACTACACAGAAAGTTGGATATATTGCAATAATAAACCATTTCCTATTCATGGATGACATAAATTTATATAAGACTGGACGACAGTTGGACAATCTGGCGAAGACAAATAGTAGAGGTGATTATGGCGACATCCTGATGAAAGACCGTTCCCTCACGATCATCAAAGTTAAGCAAAGTCAGTAGCTAGATGGGTGACCGCTTGGAAATACCAAATGCTGTAAACTTGGATGTGCGTTTGATGTCATGTATAACGGCTGGGAATTGTTAATCGGAGAGCGAACAAATATCCTTGGGAATGGTTTGAATCAACCTCTTGTCCCCCATCTATGGGTTAATTAGTAAAATTTGTATCACTAAATCATTATTATCCCGAAATAAAATTCTTACAAATCTCGTCTGCAGTCGCTCTCTCACAGACGTGCCGTCGCCTCTCTCTGTCTTTTTTACAAAAACTTTCACGGTAACTGCTCCGATGAGCTCCTTTCGCTGGCTTCCAAACTTCATGAATTTAAACGTTCAACTAGGCTGGCATCTCGCTCTCACGCTTTCACTGTCGAAACTGTTAAATGTAGCCGTCTCTTCTACTCCAATAGCTTCATGGCTCGTACTTCTCGCCTGTGGAACTCCATCCTCTTTTCCTGTTTCCCTGATAGCTATACTCTCCAACTATTCAAATGTAACGTCAATCGACGTCTCCAGATGCCTTGATCTATCCCCTATCCTTCTCTTCATCCTTTCGTCTATCAGTCCTCTTTGCTCTCGTTCCAACTCTCTGTAACCCCTTGCGTGGTAGTGGCTTCCCGCCTTGCTTGGGGTGAAACGCTTAAAAAAGAAAAAAAAAGTTTTCTGACTTTAAATAACTTTAACAGGGTTGATAACTCGTAGAAAATGAATCGATTAATCAATCATTTAATGTGTACCGTACATGATATAAAACCAGGTGTAGAATTTCAAGAATAATATCGCAATACAGATGTACGAAAAGGCATAGATATGGAAGAATGCATTGTATGTAACTTTTATGGAATGCGCCCCTTTAGGACGTGGATAATTCTTACAATCTAAAAATAGTTTCTGGCACTAAATATTCGCTGGATTTCTATTCTTCTCTAGTCATTTTTATGTCGTTTGTCTCTGTAGAATGCTCAATGGCTTCTGGTGGATAGCACCGGAAGTGATTTGTGACTGATATGGCGTGTCTTCATTTCAATGAACAATAAAGTTGTAGACGAGGATTTGCAGTCAGGGCAGTAAAGAATGGTTTCATTTGACAGCCATCTCTGTCTCTCAGGCTAGAGAAATTGACTTAAAAGATTTCAACGTTTTTAAGAAGTCGATGAAAAAAGAATAAGTGACGATAAAAGGCTGAATTTCTTGATGTCCGTGTTTAAATATGACCTGGTCGGAACACGGTTGGTATAATGATCGTATATTTTAATTAATCTGTATTTTATAGGATCAGCTTTACAAAACATCCTTAACATGAAATGTTCAACTTGAAGACGAATGAGGTTGATAATGAGAATGATAGTTTTGCAACATGTGAGGAAATATATTTGCAATATGGAAGACACGTGTAAGGAAAAATGTGAATGGAGAAGAAAAAGAAGAAGAAGAGGAGAAAGAAGAGAAGGAGGAGGTGGAAGAAGAGGAAGATGAGGACGAAGAAGGAGGAGGACGACGAAGAAGAAGAAGAGGAGGAGGAGGAGGAGAGCTGGTTGGGAATACCAGTGGTTGTAAAGTTGGATGTGCGGCTGGTATAATGAATAAGGTCTTCGAATTGGAACTCGCTACTCCGAGTTCCAATTCCAGAGAGGTTCATTATATTCATTTATGCACAAAATACACTTGGGAAAGGCATGAATCCACCTTTTCTCTCCCCAGCTATGGGTAATTTGTATGACTTATATCACTAAGACATTAATATCTAAACAAACAAATTCTTACAATCTAGAAACATTTCCTGGCTTTAAATAAACTGCAAAGGGTTGATAAGCCTTAGAAAACGAATAAATCAAACCAAATCTGGCATATCTAAATCAAATATCTTGTTTTTTCTAGAAAGGGACACTTTATACATAATGAGAACAGACTCAATGGCCAATAAAAATAGCTTTCTTTCTCTGTCATGATCAACTTTGAAGTTTGCGTAATTCTCTCTTCATCTAAATTTATGAATGGAAAATAATTCGCTGGAATTCTAATCTTCTCTAGTCATTTTCATGTCGTTTGTCACTGTAGAACGCTCAATGGCTTCTGGTGGATAGCACCGGAAGTGATTTGTGACTGATATGGCGTGTCTTCATTTCAATGAACAATAAAGTTGTAGACGAGGATTTGCAGTAAGGGCAGTAAAGAATGGTTTCATTTGACAGCCATCTCTGTCTCTCAGGCTAGAGAAATCGACTTAAAAGATTTCAACGTTTTTAAGAAGTCGATGAAAAAAGAATAAGTGACGATAAAAGGCTGAATTTCTTGATGTCCGTGTTTAAATATGACCTGGTCGGAACACGGTTGGTATAATGATCGTATATTTTAATTAATCTGCATTTTATAGGATCAGCTTTACAAAACATCCTTAACATGAAATGTTCAACTTGAAGACGAATGAGGTTGATAATGAGAATGATAGTTTTGCAACATGTGAGGAAATATATTTGCAATATGGAAGATACGTGTAAGGAAAAATGTGAATGAAGAAGAAAAAGAAGAAGAGGAAGGTGAGGACGAAGAAGAAGACGAGGGAGAAAGAGAAAAAGGGTGACCAGGTGCTGTAAGCTTGGATGTACAGATGGTGTAATGAATAACGTCTTCGAATTGGAAATCGGCGAGTCGTGTTCGATTTCTAGTCATGTTCGTTCTATCCATTTAGGCGCAAATACCCCTTGGAAAATTTTCTGAATCCATTTCTTCTCTCCCCAGCTGTGAGTTAATTAGTATGACTTGTATCAGTAAATTATTATTATCTCCTCAAAATTCTTACAATCTAAAAATTATGTCCTGGCTTTAAATAACCTGCACAAGGTTGATAAGCCGTAAAAAACAAATCCCTAAATCTCAGTGTTTATGACGTTTCTTCTCCGTGTCTGTTAACACTGTATGATTTGCATATCTTATGTACTGAAGACTGTGGCTGCCAATAATAAAAGCAAATCCTTTTCTTACTCTTCTTTCTATATTTGTGAATATGTTGAATATTTTTTTTATCCGCCTGCAGACGGTTGTCTCTCTGTATAAATTTTGGATCATTCTTTCCCAAATCGAAGCAGTTCGAAGAACTTTAGAGTCGAAATTTATTAAAAAAAAACATTTTGAATGACCTGTAAAATGTAGGTGTATATCCTTCTTCATTTGTATTGCTCTTTATTTTTGTTTTGTAGGTAAGATGAAGTACCTTGGGAAAGGCATGAACCCTCTTCTTCTCCCCCCCCCCAGCTATGGGTAAATAGCAAGACAGACCGGGTTCTATAGCTTTGGACGGCAACTGGTCTACCGCAGAAAGAAATGACACCCTACTGCGGGGAAAAATTTGCCTCGTCAGTGATGTATTGAAAGATACATGGTCGCCTAAGCGTGTATCACGCATGGCATATGAGTGAAATTCACTTACGTACTAATACTCTTGGGAAAGGTATTTCTCTCTCCAGCTATAAGGTAAATAGCAGGACAGACCAGGTTCTATAGTCTTGGAGAGAAACTGGTATACTGCATAAAGAAATGGTAACCAACTGCGGGAAAAAATATACCTCTTCAGTCTTGCATCGAAAGGTACATGATTGCCTAAGCGTGTATCACGGATGGCACATAATTGAATGACACTTGGAAAAGGTATGGATCCTCTACTTCTCATCCGAGTTATGGGTAAATAGCAGGACAGAACGGGTTCTATAGCTTTGGATAGAAACTGGTCTACTGCAGAAAGAAATGGCAATCTACTTCGGGAAAAATCTACCTCGTCAGTCATGTATGGAAAGATACATGGTCGCTCACGTGTGTATCACACATGGCACATAACTGACTGATTGCACTTTTTGATGCTCTAATAAATATATCAAATATTTTTCATCAGCATCTTTAAGGTAGTCGCTCACTTATTGTCTGGAACAATCACCACTTGCCTTGCTTTTTCCCCTTGCCAGTTATGATGTCATCCAATTGATGTATTTTACGAAATATATACATATATATATATATATATATATATATATATATATTGATAATATTAGTGGTATATATATATATATATATATATATATATATATATATATATATATATTGACCACTAATATTATCAATATATATATATATATATATATGTGTGTGTGTATAATGGACTCTCCGTCGGTTTGGACGTATGAGGATCTGCCAGCTTATTGATTCAGTTATGAAAGTTTATGCGCTAATCTTAAGTGGCATTCAAGACCCTCGAGTGATTTACAAAGGAGGCCACATATGAAGCAAGTGTAAGGATTGTGAGATGAGATCACTGTTAGATTGGTTTACCTTTTAGATCTTGCTCTCGCTTCTTGAAGATGATTCAGACAAGCTGATTGAAAAATTGCAGTGTATATATATATATATATATATATATATATATATATATATATATATATATATATATATATATTCCCAAAAGGATAGAATCCAGATAGAACTCAATGTCCAGGCCGATTTCTTTTTGAATTTGTAGTTCTGATGAATTGAATCTTGATTCCAATGTATTAAATTATAACCATAGAATATTAGCTTTTATATTTGATATTTATATATATATATATATATATATATATATATATATATATATATATGTTTTTGTGTGTGTATTTAGGCAGAAATCTTTCTTTCATGCACATTTTATTGAATACGACAGACAAGTTGATTTTATTTAGTTTTTTATACAATTTCTCATGCGATCTATTTTTTTCTTTTCAGATGATAAATTATATAAAAACTGTCAGAATGTTTTACACGCTGACTCATTCTACACCTTTCTGACCATAGCTCAATTAGATCTCATCTAAATATTCATGGAGTCCTACCTATTCCTAACATACTTGTTAAAAAGCATCATCTGCATGCAAAAAAAGGCTAAAAATAATGGAAACCTTATTAATAAAAACAAAAAACAAATTCAACACTTAATAATATCAGCTATGAACATGGACACAATATCTTGACCGTGTTTTGAAAAATGAAAACATTTTATCAAACGTACATGCAACAAGCTATTTCTTATTTAATCCTTGAAAATGGCTAAATATATAGCCGAAAGCGCCCGGATGAAAAGAACATTCGGACAGTTTTTATATAATTCATCATCTTAAAAGAAAAAAAAAATTAGATCACATGAGAAATTGTATAAAAAAGTAAATAAAAGCACCCTGTCTGTCGTATCCAATGAGATATGCATATATATATATATATATATATATATATATATACTTTTTATACTTTATTTTTATAAATACAATTATTTGAGTGAATGGTCTGTTTATAATAAACAGAATTTAGGCAGCTCGAGGCGGCGTAATGATTAGCAAACTTTTCTCGCTAGAACATTTACGACTGAGTAGTGAGTTCGATCGTCACTGGGTGCCCCCTACATTCGGCCTTGTGCCACAGCTAAGCTACGCTAGGAAAATCAGGGCACCTCGAGGCGGAGAAATGGTTAGCAAGCTTGTCTCGCAAGAACAATTACGACTGAGTAGTGAGTTCGATCCTCACTGGGGCTCCCTACATTCCGCCTTGTGCCATATCTAAGTAAGGCTTGGAAAATCATTATAATAAGCAGTATTAATTACATTCACCGGCATGATTTCCCGAGAAATTTGTTGGAAAATATGTGCCCTCCGACAGGAATCGAACCTGTATCCCAAACGGAACCGTTATTTAGCATTTAAGTTGATATTGCTAACCAGACGGTTCCTCTGTAGCTAAATAGTATAGCACATCAGGCTATATGACGGTCCCGTGTAGAATAGAAGTTCGCTTCTTGTCGGGGGATATATATTTTCTACGAAGTTTCTCGGACATTCAGGTTGGTAAATGTAATTAATACTGTTTATTATAAACAGAGCATTTATTTAAATAATTGTCTCTATAAAAATAACGAATAAGCAATAAATATATTAAAACAATTGCCGGACTTAAACAGTATTAATTACATTTACTGGTCTGAATATTCGAGGAATTTCGTAGAAAATACGCGTTCTCCGACAAGAAAAGAACCTGTATTCCTATAAGGAAGGCATCATTTCGCCTGACGTGCTGTACCATTCGGCTCCAGAGAAGTGTCTGGTGAGCAATATCCGAATTACTGTTTATAAACACACAATCTTCGACGATTTTTCTCGATCTATCATTTCTACTCACAAAACATATCCTAACGTAAACAGTGACAGCATACATTATGAAATGGATTAATTCCGACAATTATTACATATATTTTCTGTTTACGTTATTTTTATAGATACAATTTATTTAAGTAAATGCTCTGTTTTTGGTTAAACAGAATTAATTAGATTTATCGGCCCGAATATTAAAGAAATTTCGTAGAAAATATGCGTTCTCCGAAAGCAGAAAATATATTAAATAATTGTCGGGAACCGGATATTTCCTGCGAAATTTCTCGAACATCCGGGCCGATAAATCTAATTAATACTGTTTAATTAAAACAGAGCATTTACTTACATAAATTGTATCCATAAAAAAAAAACGGTAGGGAGGAAGGAGAATTTTTGTGTATTTATTCTTTGAATATATATATATATATATATATATATATATATATATATATGAATTATTCACACAAAAACTAATGCAAAGGTTAATGATTTAAATGGCGAGACATCCATCATCGCAAACAATTCAAATAATATACAAAAACCTCCGTATCCTTTATGAATGAAATGATCCTTGTTTATATAAATTTCTGCCGTATTAGTTCTTATTTTTACTACAAGCTTTCGTCTGTTCCTACAGACATCTTCAGGTATAGAATAGATGTTGTTCTTGTTTTTTCTCTTAGTAATAAGAGGACAACGAAAATATATGTATTGTTGTATCCGAAAATGCTGAGTTTGATTTTAAATTTTAAAGGTTGTTCGTTCATATATGGTGATGAACGAATTTTTTACTGGTAAATTTTTCTGTCAAAGTGGCATGAACTATATTGTTCAATAATTACAGTAATGTCGCACTTATTATCCAAAAGTCGCACTTGGATCAGTTATTTAAATTACGATAAACGTGCAATCAATTTACAAATACATGAATTATTCACACAAAAACTAATGCAAAGGTTAATGATTTAAATGGCGAGACATCCATCATCGCAAACAATTCAAATAATATACAAAAACCTCCGTATCCGTTATGAATGAAATGATCCTTGTTTCTATAAATAAGAACTAATACGGCAGAAATTTATATAAACAAGGATCATTTCATTCATAACGGCTACGGAGGTTTTTGTATATTATTTGAATTGTTTGCGATGAAGGATGTCTCGCCATTTAAATCATTAACCTTGCATTAGTTTTTGTGTGAATAATTCATGTATTTGTAAATTGATTAGTTTTCGTAATATATATATATATATATATATATATATATATATATATATATATATATATATATATATATATATATATATAATAAGTAATTCATCGAGTCTGAAACCTCAACAGAAAGCACTGGACGGCCGTTTCATCCTATATTTGGGACTCATCAGCAGTGCACATCCACTACCGATTATTGAAACCCTGACAGTTAGGTTGTCAAGCAAACATCATACCAACTGTTCCAACGGGCCTCGGTGACGAAGAGATTGCAAATCAGACTCAAAAAAGCGCCGCTTGCTCATATATTCCGTGGTGGAACTCTACTGAATTTCTCTCTAAGCATAGAGATAAATTCTATCATGTGTATATCATTGCTTGAACCGGCTTCTAATGCTCTAGAGTGAGCGGCTTGGTGATAGTAGTCGTGGCTCCAGGGGGCACAGTCCTATTACTTAAATATAATTATCAAATCCTCCTAATAATTTCTATCATATATATATATATATATATATATATATATATATATATATATATATATGTGTGTGTGTGTGTGTGTGTGTGTGTGTGTTGATATAAAATATAAAAAGTTAAAATTTACAATAAGGTGCGGACTGAAAATTGACAGTTGCAAAATTTAAATATTGATATTTATGAACTACTGTTAAATAGTGTGGGAAAATTATATATATATAATTCTAAAAGTGTATTATATATATATATATATATATATATATATATATATATATATATATATATTATAAATTAATTGATTTAAAATATGTTTTTTTCGCTACACAGTTCCAACCATTTTTCAAAAATAGAAGCTAAAAACCCTGAATTTAATTTTGCAATTAAATTAAAAGCATTAGTTCCATTTCAAATTTACATTGAGCACTATTTTGTAAAAATAAAAATATCTATAAGAACACCGGATTTTATATCTTACTGTTGTTTTTTTTTATATATATATATATATATATATATATATATATATATATATATATATATTAATCTCATACTCCGCACTACGTTTTATCCCAATATATATATATATATATATATATATATATATATGTGTGTGTGTGTGTGTGTGTGTGTGTGTGTGTGTGTGTGTGTGTGAGTGTGTGTGTCAGTCACAGACAGACTGTTTCGCTGTATCATGGCTCAAGCCATTTTCGTAAGCCAATCGATTTGGCATCAGTCAGAGATTTTCCCCCTGAGCTATCAGCTCCCGGCAGAGAAGAAGGTGAATTTTGACGTATTTATTTTAGAATAAACACGCCAATGACACAGAGTGCTAAATTCATAGAAGAGCTTTTGCATCAGCAGTAGCGATCACTGTTTACAAATTCGTGCTTTTCCCTCTCAAGTGTTCAACCGTTTTTTTTTTTATCGTGGGCGTATATATGACATTGACTAAATCCAGCAAATAGTCTAATATATTTATTGTTTATTTTTATAGATACAATTTAAAAATCATTTTTATTTTTATAGATACAATTTAAAATAATTGCCGGACTTAGTCCATGTCATAATGTACATATACGGTGGCACGGTGGAGCAGTGGATAGCGGCTTGGATTGAGGAATCGCAGAGCCGAGTTCGAATTCCAGTCGAATCCATTACATTCACTTACGTGCTAATACCCTTGGGAAAGGTATGTATCCTCTTCATCTCCCTCCAGCTATGGGTAAAATAGCAGGACAGACTGGGTTCTATAGCCTTGGATGGCAACTGGTCTAGGAGAAGGACAACTCTGAATTCAAAACCTGCGGAGGGTCGTTTGGGAACCTTGTGGCATGCATTCGGTGCACCAGGTTTCTGTATTCGTCCCTCTAAAAAGTGTGGCTGGTCCTGCACGAGGCCTTCACCACTATAAACAAATCTCATGTGCCGGTGTCGGGATGTCGGTTTCCTGGGGACTTATCGGCCTGACCCTCATACGTCGAACGCGACGGGAGAGTCGATTATATAGATAGATAGATAGATAGATTATGTCATGGACAAAATCCGGCAATTATTTTATTATATTTATTGTTTATATGTTATTTTGTTTGTTTCTTTGTTTTTACTGATACTTGAAAGAAACTTTATATACTTCGTCAATTCCCATGGGTTGGTGTCTGCGTGAGACACTGCCAAACTTCTCTCTAGGTGTTTCTCTCTGAAGTCTTTCACTTCAGAAACCCCCATCTTGCGTCTTAGTGGCATTGTCGTCTTGCTTGGAGGGTGAAATGATAAAAAAAACATGAAGAGAAGATTTGGAACAACAGAGATGTACATTTACGAATTTTTTTTGCGAATGCCATAGACAGGACATGTGATCAATGAGTAAGTTTTAATGATAATGGCAGCAAGAAGTACAGAATTAGACAGTTGAAATTACTAAGAAACAACGAAGAAATAAGGCTGGTAAAATTTGACACATGACATATTGAAATCGAGAGGGACAAAGGGAAATTACGATACATGACAAGCATTTATAAATAAGCATCATAAGAGGGAGTAGGAGGAATATTGGAAAAACAATGAATAGGAAGTTGTGGAGAGCCATGATCGCCCACGTTCTGAAGGTACACGGTGCACAAAATAAATAAACTTCAACTATCATACATACCCGTAGGAAGCTGTGGCTAGACATGATCGCCCTCGTTTTGAGGGGACGCGCTGCACAGAAGAAATAAACTGCAGTAATCATGCATAAACGTCGAAAGTTGTGGACAGCAATGGCCGTCCTCTCTCTGATGAGGCACGATGCACAGAAGAAATAAAATGCCACAATCATACATACCCGTAGGAAGCTGTGGATAGCCATGATCGCCATCGTTCTGAAGGGACGCGTTGAATAGAAGAAATAGACTGCAACAATTGAATGCATCCTGAAAGAGATTCTGCTTCGAAGCCCGACGACCGCGTAGGAAATTGATGTTGAAATTAAAACAGAAAAAGAGCTGTTAAATTTTTGCGTAAGCGGACACGGATGAAATTTCAATGTTTTCCGGTTGGATAAAACAAAAATCAAACTATTTCTTTTGTCATCTAAAGTGCTTTCGTGTCGTTGTATCAAGGCATGGAGGAAAAATGTTTCATATCAACTGTAAAATGCTTTGACAGAATGATCATTGTCGGTTTTGTTAGTTTTACTGAGTTTTGAAAGAAGATTTATATCGACAGTCTGGGAAGCGTTTTGACAGAAGACCGTAAGTGTGATACCGAGATGCTTAGATGTATTGGGATGGCCAAGGAGGCATTCCAAAAGCTGAGTAGCAGGATTTCTTTGGTAACAAAGAAAAGAATCCTGAACTGTTACGTGACATCTGTCCTTCTTTACGGCAGCGAATGTTGGACGATTTCCTCAAATATGAAGAAGAGACTCTGTTGTAGAGTAGTTTTCACAGTGGAGGCTTGTATTTCACTAAGTCCGTCCTAAAAGAGTCCGACGTACAAAACGTTAGGAACTTGAAATAAGAGTTAATAACGCAGCAATCTAGTTGTGATGGTTGATACTTCAATGTCCGACATCGACTGACTCACTCAACACCACTGAGCCCAACTGGCCACTGCTACTACTACTTATTATCTGTTGGAGAGTCTATTACAATAGAATAGGTATTATGGTATAACAGACTCGAGGCGACAGAGATGTGGTTCTACAGAAGGATGCTAAGGATATGGACCGAGCGTGTGAGCAACGATGAGGTCTTAGAAAGGATACAAACAAGGAGAAGGATTATACTCAACATCAGTAAGAGGCAGCTGAAGTTCCTGGGACATAATGAGGAAGGAGGGCCTGGAGAATCTGATACTCACTGGTCGAATATCGGGAAAGTGAGACAAGGAGAAACAACGCATGACATGTCTAGTGGGATTAAGCAAATGGATGACAGAACGTAGTCTCGGGGAGGAAGCAAAGGGAAGGAACTTGTTGAGAGCTGCAAGTGATAGAGGGAGGTGGAGAGCCATGATCGCCTACGTCCTGAAAGGACATGGCACATAAAAAGAAAGAAATCCTGAACTCTGACTATTTCTGTAATATACTTCAGTCCAACGTTTGAAAAATAGGGTTGTGTTTTAGCTTGACAATGAGAAACAAAAAAAAAACAACTTTGCAAAAAGTAAAAACAAACAACAGTTTCTGAAAACAAAAAAAAAACAACGGATAAAATTACTCCATTGGTCAAGTATGTCTCCAAATTTACATTTAATAGGAGTAGATAAGTTCGATTCCCACTCCTCCCGGGTTTTTTAACAGAAATAGGAATCTGTCTCTTGTTCCCTGTTTAGGATTAAGTTTCACTTTCTTCTAAAGTCTTTTCATTCTCTTTCACTTCCAATAACTCCTTGCGTCTTAGTGGCATTATCGCCTTGCTTGTGGTGTACTGATTAAAAAAATAATTGGACAATTATTCGAACAACGACCATCAAACAAGACAGAGTTTAAATGTGTAGTGTCGGAATAAAATAAAAACATTATGCAAATCCAGTGAAAGCAATGTTCCCAAGCCTACAAGCAATAATAGAAAATAAAGGCGGTCACACCAAATATTGTTGATGAAGAAATCTTTTTAATAAGGATGTAATCATTTTTGGATGTCAATAGATTAGAATTTTTAGTGTAAGAATTTTAATGCTGTAGAGTTTTATAATAATCATTACCTGAAAATGTTAGTGTAGCATTCTAACAAAAACAATAAAATCTTGTGATTGGTATAAATAAAATAAGGTGATATAAAAACCGATAAACAGTTATGGGTGATACAATAAATGCATCGCTGGTACTTTTACTATAGAAATGCATAGAAATCAGAAACATATTGCTAGTGGTCAGGAATCAACTTAAGCATTATTGACAGAATAGTTCTACTATGGTTTGAGCGTAGAAATATATTGAAATAAAAGAAATTGCCATTGAAATCACTGTAAGTGTTACTATTAGAACATGCTATTATGTGAATTATTAACTTTTTACTGTCGGTGCAAAATTATTTCTTATAAAATACATTAATAATTTTAATATAAATAGCCTTTTTAAATTATTGAAAGATTGCCATTGATCAAGAATAAACGAACACTGAAAAGCGATATCACTTAAGAAATATACTGCAAATTATTTCGATATTGATATTTTATTATAGAAATGGCCAATTCCCGTTTAAACACAGTTCCTCGTACGATCAGCAAAGTTAACCAACGTCGAGCCTGGTCAGTACCGAGATGGGTGACCGCTTGGGAACACCAGGTGCCTTAAGCTTGGGCGTGTAATGGATAGTGGCTCGGAATTGGAAGCTAACACTCTGATTTCCAATTTTCAGTTGGGTTCGTTCTATTAACCTACGAGCAAATACACTTGGGAAAGGCATGAACCCATCTCATGTTGCAGGACATTAGAACTTATATCAATAAATACTTATTATCTGTAAAAAAAATTCTTACAATCTAAAAATATTTTTGGCTTTAAATAAACTTCAAAAGGTTGATAAGCCGTAAAATAATAAATCAATCAGTCAATATTAAGCAGAAAAATATCATTTGGTGCTGAAGAATTGACTCTAGCGTTACTTGTTGAAAGAAGATTTTCAAAGCTTTTATTTAATCAGAATATCTCGTCCTGGGTTTGACTATAAAGTACATCAGCCAGCAATGCCTCTGATCAGGATATTCGAGGTTTTGTGGAGCGTGGAAACCACCCTGACCCTGCTTGGTAGCAACTGTTAAAGTCCCAGCTGTGGGCAAATAGTGAACTTCCAAACAAAGAAAAAAACACCATGAAAGTATAAAAATATATCTTTTAGTAAAAATACCAGCAATCCGTTTAAAAAAAAATAAAAAAATAAATAAATTACTAACATTATGTTTTCTGTAGTGAAATTACCACCAATACATGTTTATAAAAGATTACCAACAAATATATTATAGAAATTACTCGCAATAATTTTTTTATAATAAAATTACTCGCAATAATTTTTTATAGTAAAATTACTCGCTAGAATTTTTATAGTAAAATTACTCACAATATTTTTTTGTTGTAAAATTACGCGCAATAATTTTTTATAGTAAAATTGCTCGCAATAATTTTTTATAGTAAGATTGCTCGCAGTAACTTTTTATAGTAAAATTATTCGCAATAATTTTTTTACTAAAATTGCCCACAATAATCTTTTATAGTAAAATTGCTCGCAATAAATTTTTATAGTAAAATTACCCACAATACATTTTTAAAGCAAAATGACCAGCACTAGATTTTATAGTAAAATTACCAACAGTACATTGTTAGAATTGCTAACAATATATTTTATAATAAAATGACTAACAATACACTTTCATAGCAAAATGACAATCAGTGTATTGTATAGTAAAATTATAGTAAAATTGAAGACATGGCATACACTGTAATTTTTTTTAAAATTTGCTATGATTAACCTCATTTCTTCTGAAGGGGAAACAGGTTTTCCTTCTAGTTTGTTTTTGTAGAATTATTTGGTAAATCAATACAGTTATAATTTAATAATAACATAATATCATTCTCTTGAATTTTCATATTTAGATTTCGGCATTAAATAACCCATACAGATTGGTATGTCTCAAAATAAAATTAAAAAAAAAATAAAATTATCAATTGCTTTCCAGTTTACTATCAGATATAACTACATGTAGCTAATTCAGCTGGGAATTGATAGAATCTTGCCTCCAATTTAGTACTGCGGTTAAATGCATACATATCGTATACAGCGCCCACTGTGGAGGAGAAGTAGGTAAATAATAAGTAATGCACATGTCTAGTCTTAATTTTGATCCGTCTACAGGAAAGTAAACTTCCGAAATAATAAGAATCCTGTAATCTGTGAATCCGTATATGTACTTGAATTCGCAGAAGCAACATGAAATAGAATTTTTAAAATCTTAAAAACATATCGGGACCTTAGTCGGGGGCTTAGAAAGACGTAAAAGGTCAAACTTCATACTACCCACATTTGAATTTGTTACATGAGGATCGATATGCGTACGATATGTACTAAGTTTCAAGAAGTTACAAGTTAACCCACGGAGAAAGTTTGACCAAGAATTTTGTTGGAAATACATTCTTCTAAAGAGAAACCCAACGTTGTTTTTACAGAGAATGTAGTTATAGGCAATGATAAGATAGTGACCATATATATATATATATATAAATATATATATATATATATATATTTAAAAAAAATCATCTTATATTTATCATTATATATCATATATATATATATATATATATATATATATATATATATATATAGATAGATAGATAGATAGATAGATAGATATAAAATGGCGAACTGCCTTCACAAACAAAATTTTAAAGGTGCATTAACCTACAAATCATTCGATGAATGTTATGATCCTTTTTTTTGAAAATTATAAGCTGTATAAGATCTTTCTTTAATACACAGTACTTTCAACTGTACATACAGTCATCTTCAGGCATGGAAATTATTTTCTTTTTGGTAAAATTCAGGTAGCATCCGAGACGAAAAAATTAAATGCGAAGCGAAATGTTTTTTTTTTAAATGTTTTATTGTTAATGGATACAAACTTTTGGAGCGTGCAGTCGCAACGCTAAGGTTGAATTTTTTTTTTTTAAATTTAAGAGAGTGCATTTTTTACTAATATGGCAATTTGAGATTTTGTTTTTATAAGTTAATGTATACTTTTATATATAAGTTAAAGTTTTTTATGTGCATGACAATATATATATATATATATACGTATGTATATAGTAATAATCATACAAGTCTGATTCGCTGTATCACTGCACATCAGTGTGCCTAGACATCCAATTGCTTCAAGCTGGAATCGAAACTCGAACGATTTGGCATCAATCAGAGATTCAACTTCTCAGCTATCGAGGAAGAGAAATTTGAAACGTATTATATATTTGATGTATACAAACGTCAGTAGCCAAGAGCGCTCAATTCATGAAAAAAGTTAGCATGTTTTAGTGTAAGGAACACGTCCTCAAAGTTTATAAACGTATTAATAAAATAGTCCTCGATGTATAATGACAGAGCAATAAATTATATTAATAATTAATATACATATATATATATATATATATATATATATATATATTTCCTTCATCAGTAGCACAATTCGAAATTGTCCTACGGGTGAAGAATATCTATATAGGTTTCTCGAGACGAGTATAGTTACCTATATATATATATATATATATATATATATATATATATATATATATATATATATATATATATATATATATATATACCAGAACTAAGAAAAGAAAGCCAGTAAAACGCAGGTTTTTACTTAGTGTCTAAGAATATATGAAAAAGAAAAACATAATAAAAATGTACAATTAAAGAACAGAAATTGAGACAGAAGATAACGATTGACATTGTATTTAACTTCTTGAAGATCAAACTTAGGTCTAAAGCAAGAAGCCAGAAGAGAGTTCCACAAGCGAGAAGTGCGAGTAAAGAAACTGTTAGCAGAGAACTTACATGTAGCTAATTCAGCTGGGAATTGATAAAATCTTGCCTCCAATCTAGTACTGCGGTTAAATGCATACATTCTACGTAACATAGGGAAGAGTTCATCCAAACAATTAACACGAACTTAATACTAAACGTCCAGGGAAACTACATTACAGCGGCGGGAAAGTAAATGAAACCAAGATGACAGGTCAGGATCTTTAATATTTCTGATTATTCTTTGGATTTTATCAAGAATCGGTAAATGTACAGCAGGAGCACTGAACTATATGTGGCAGTAATATTCTAAGCAGAGAGGAATGGTAGACTTATAAATATGAAAGATAGATTCTTGAGAGTAAAACTGTCTAGCACGACACGGTGAAACAACTTTCTTAGCAGAAGGTCTAACATTGGATTCAGTATAATATTTCTACTTAATGTCAACTGAGAATGTTAGCCTGAGAAGGCACAATGAGTCATTCTCCTGTAGGTTAGTGTCAGCCCTGCCAATAAGAGAGAAGACGGGATCTTTCAAGTGATTAATAGTGAGAAGTTTCATTTTATTCCCTTGCCCCGGAAACGCACTGTAGTTCATTTTTTAGATCAGCTGTCAGCTTGATTTTATTGAACTGATCAGAATCGAGGCTGGTAGAAATCAGCATAGATATCAAGTTGAGAAGTGATGCCATCGGGAAAGTCATTGATTAGAATTAAGAACAAATGTATCTAAGGATAGACCCTTGTGGGCACCTGTATTAGTATAAAAAAGATCCGAGCAAAACTTAGTTGGTTTTGTCTTTGTTTGGTTTGTTTTACGGTACATCAATGGTTATTTAATACCGACAAGATATTTTATTGCAGGTAATATTTAAAAAAATATATATATATATTGCTGCCAATAATTAAAAAAAAATGTATTGCTGGTATTAAGACCTATTTTTACACTTTAATAGTGTTTTGACTAGAGTTTCGGGGTTAACTATTTGCCCATAGCTGGGACCCAAACAGGTGCTACCACCCCGGATCAGGGTGGACTTGGGAAGATCAGCAATTAAGAGGTGGTTCCACGTTCCTCAAAAACCTCCTGATCAGAGGGTTTGCTGTTGGATGTAATTTATCGTCATACCCAGGACGCGTATGTAGTTTATCGTCATACCCAGAACGCGGATGTAGTTTATCGTCTTACTCAGAACGCAGATGTAGTTTATTGTCACACCCAGAACACGGGTGTATTTTATCGTCTTACCCAGGATGCGGATGTATTTTATCGTCATACCCAGAACGCTGATGTTGTTTATCGTCTTACCCAGAATGCAGATGTAGTTAATCATCATGTCCAGGACGCGGATGTAGTTTATCATCTTACCCAGGACACGGATATCGTTTATCGTCATACCCAGAACGCGGATGTAGTTTATCGTCTTACTCAGAACGCAGATGTAGTTTATTGTCACACCCAGGACACGGGTGTATTTTATCGTCTTACCCAGAACTCAGATGTTGTTTATCGTCATACCCAGGACGCGGATATATTTTATCCTCTTACCCACGACACGGATGTAGTTTATCGTCTTACCCAGGATGCGGATGTATTTTATCGTCATACCCAGAACGCTGATGTAGTTTATTGTCTTACCCAGAATGCAGATGTAGTTTATAGTCATGTCCAGGACGCGGATGTAGTTTATCATCTTACCCAGGACACGGATATCGTTTATCGTCATACCCAGAACGCGGATGTAGTTTATCGTCTTAATCAGAACGCAGATGTAGTTTATTGTCACACCCAGGACACGGGTGTATTTTATCGTCTTACCCAGAACTCAGATGTTGTTTATCGTCATACCCAAGACGCGGATATATTTTATCGTCTTACCCAGTACACGGATGTAGTTTATTGTCTTACCCAGGACGCGGATGGAGTTTATCGTCATGTCCAGGACGCGGATGTAGTTTCTCGTTTTACCCAGAACGCGGACGGAGTTTATCTTCTTACCCAAGACGCGGATGTTGTTTATCGTCTTACCCAGAACGCAGATGTAGTTTATCGTCATATCCAGGACGCGGATGTAGTTTATCGTCATATCTAGGACGCGGATGTAGTTCATCGTCTTACCTAGGATGCGGATGTAGTTTATCGTCTTACCCAGGACGCGGATGTTGTTTATCGTCTTACCCAGGACGCGGATGTAGTTTATCGTCTTGCTCAGAATGCAGATGTAGTTTATCGTCATACCCATGACACGGATGTAGTTTATCGTCTTACCCAGGACGCTGATGTAGTTTATTGTCTTACCCAGGACACGGATGTAGTTTATCGTCATACCCAGGACGGGAAGCTTAGCTTCGCTGCTAGTTTGTATAATAATAGCTTTCATTATTTTGAGACATAATGTTTCGCTTAATGATCACCCATGAATGCATGTGTAGCATATGTAAGAATTTAATGTTGAATTTTGATTATTTTGATTATTGATATTCAAGATGGACTCTTTCAAAGGAGAAAATATCAAGAGCAAAAGATGTATAATAAACAATAGTCTATGCACAGACTATTTTCACTGAATGATACCAACACACCGATTAAGTGTATTGGTATGAATTTGGTTGAGTAGGTAATGTCTATTCCAGTTAGTGCTATGCAGTAACTACTTATTTAAGACGATGTATACTAACAAAGACAATATTCCGAAAATGCTACAAGATTTCCAACAAGAACTTGTACAACAGATGTTAAAAACCTCATTTGCCTTTGTTCATTTTGAAAGCAAGATGGAAACTTCTTCGATATATTTTGCGAATGGATCCAGAACACTCAGCTAACAAAGCCAGGGAGTTTTACTTTTGAAGGGACTGGCTTCAAAAGGTTAAGAAGTCATTCAAATACCACCATAGCCACAACGTTGAATCGAAACATTCAAAAAACAATACAGTAATTCCCACTTTTCCTTTGAAGAATTTTACAACGGAGGAAGATCTGCAACGAATTTGCAGATTCGCAGAAGAGAGAGAAGGCTGGCAAAATACTGGGTGTTCTAGAAGACTTGGGAACATTTCCCGTTTTGACCTACAACTGTGGAACTTGGAGCTTTACAAAGAAAGAAGAGCAGGAGCTAAACAGTTTCCACAGACGACAACTGCGAATTCTGATAGGGAAAATGTACCCTCGTAATATCTTCAACAAGAACTTGTACAGCAGATGTCAAGAATCTCATTTGCCTTTGTTCATTTTGAAAGCAGGATGGAAACTTCTTCGACATATTTTTCGATTGGATCCAGAATACCCGGATAACAGAGCCATGGAGTTTTACTTTTGAAGGGACTGACTTCAAAAAGTTCAGAGGTCATCCAAGAACCACCATAGCAACAACGCTGAACCGAGACATTCAAAGAACAAGGCAGAAAGATCCCACTTTTCCTTTGGGGAAATTTACAATCAAGGAATATCTGAAACAAATCCTGAAACACGCAGAGGACAGAGAAAGCTGGCAAAATATTGTCGAAACAGTATACAATGTCACTGACGATGAGAGAACATGTTAATTCATCACCTGAAATCGAAACAGTTTTGATGATGATGATGTCTGAAATTAAAAAAAAATGTAGCACGCATCGCCCAGTGATTTTTCCATTGGTTGTAAAATCTGGGTTCGATATATATATATATAATTGTTCGATATATATATATATATATATATATATATATATATATATATATAATTGTTCGATATATATATATATATATATATATATATATATATATATATATATATTTAAAAAATATGGATCATATTTTAAATAAATAATTTTAAATAAATAATTATATTTAGGCTCTACTTTTGTATCGAGCACTGTTTTTAAAAATAATAACAAAAATACTAAAGAACTTTGGATTATTTACCTAACGAGTTCTTTTCTATTTTTATATATATTTCACATATATATATATATATATACGAATCAATATGATGCACATACAGCTCTGTGCAATGGCTTGACGATTGTGCTTTGATCGTAGGCGTAAATTCTAGTATAAAATTAAGCGATCGAAATATACACCCACACAATGACATAAAAGCCGGAGGCATGACTGCCATTTAAAATAATATACGCAGATACGCAGCTAATTGTTTAGGATGCTAAAGAGTAGAAAATTGTCGGCTGATTGACAGCAGGAATTATTGGTGGCGACTGATGTGAACGGAAACAATAGCATCATGGGAAGATTGAAGATTAGTTCAACAAGACAGAGTGATGCCAGTTGTCTCATTAAATCTTTTATTTATCTGGGTTACATAAATACATTTAGCTTTGGCGGAGTGCTGAGAATTTCTCATTATGCCTCAGAAGTCTTTTTTCCGCAAAAATTCTTGATCACGTTTTGTGAAGTGGATGGGGCGAAGACCATTTCTCCTGTTGTTAGTTTTCCAAACTTTTTTTAATTTAAGAAACGCTTGTAAATGATTATCAGACTAACTGAAAAGTCTAGGTTAATTATGGAGTGTGTAAGTGACGTAATTGTCATGTCCAATTAATAAAAATATGTAAATGATGTTAAATTTTTTAATGTAATTAATATTCATATTACTTTAGTTTGGGATTAATTTATGTATTATATATTTTCAAATAAATAATAATATATTTTAAAATTAATTTAAAATTTTTAATTTTAAAATTAATTAATTTAATTAATTAATTTAAGATAAATTTAAAATTAATTTAAAATTATTTAAGATGATTAATTAATATATTGTAAAATTAATTTATGAATCATGTTTTGAAATAATTAATATGTTTTAAAATTAATTAAAAATAAATTTAAAATTAATTAATTTAAAATAAATTTAAAATTATTTAAAATAATTAATATATTTTAAAAATTAATTTATGAATTATATATTTTAAGTAATTAATTAATATATTTTAAAATTAATTAAAATAAATTCAAAATTAATTAATTTATTTAATTAATTTATAATAAATTTTAAAATTATTTAAAATAATTAATATATTTTAAAATTAATATTTGCATTATATATTTTTAAGTAATTAATTAATATATTTTGAAATTAATTTAAAATTATTTAAAATTAATCAATTTAATTAATTAATTTAAAATAAATTTACAATTAATTTAATATTATTTAAAATTAATCAATATATTTTAAAATTAATTTATGTATTATATATTTTAAAATATAAAAATAAAAAAAATAAATTTTAAATAAAATGAGATTGTTGATAAAACATTTTTATTTTTATTTTTTAACAATTTTATAGTATGTCGGCATGGGAAAGAGTTAAATTCTTTCAGAATCGGAAATATTTGAAAACATCCGTAGTGCAGATGATTTATTTTTGCTAAGTTTCGATAGCGGCATTGAGTGAAACTATCGTCCTCCTAGGTTAAGTCAGTTAATCAGTTATGTGCCATACGTGATTCACGCTTAGGCGATCATGTATCTTTCGAAATCTGCCTCGTCAGTCATATATCGAAAGATACATGACTGTCAGTCGCAGGCGTCGGCATAAAAATATTTCGGATATGATAATATTGTACGTCCTCTCCCAGTTGCCGACGAATGAAAAAAAAATGCCCGGTTGATAAAAGCAATTGGTGTTCTCGAATCGGGTATAAAAGACAAAATTCGTGTTTTTGGCTACTAAACTAAATCAACTTGGTTGTACGTATGTTAACTGTAGGCGACTTGTAGATAATGGTACTTTTACTGCACCTATTAGTACGTAAGTGAATATAATGGATTCGACTGGAATTCGAACTCGGTAATCCGATTCCTCAATCCGAGCAGTTCCCCATTACTCCTCCGTGCCTCCATGTAGGTTTCCAGATCTTTTAATAGTTTGACATTATTTAAATAAAAGATGTGGTTGAATTGATCTCTGTATGTATAAGAATTCTTGGATTGCAAAGGAAATATTTGTCGCAGATTACTTCCACAACGAAGAGAACAAATCACTGTAAGTTCAGACTCGAATGTCAGGATCAGAAAGAAAATGTCGAAATCTTGATTCACAGGTACTAATGTCACAAATCCCAATGACCGTAACAAGTCAGAAAAATAACTCACTCACCGACAATCGTCTTTTATCCCCGATTCGAGAACACTAACTGCTTTTATCGACCTAGTATTTTTTTTCCATTCGTGAACAACTGGGAGAGGAAGCCCATATATATATATATATATATATATATATATATATATATATATATATATATATATGTGTGTGTGTGTGTGTGTGTGTGTGTGTGTAATGATGGAATTTTAAATTTATCCCGGCACAAGCGAAAATAAATGTATATTATGTCTTGAGAAATTACATAGAAAATTTTTATAAAGCAGCTCTAATTCTTCTAAAGATATGAGCGATCATATTTGTCAACAATCTTCTATTGTTTGTAGCTCTTAGCAACAGTTATCCCTTTACCAGCCCCACAACACCCCGTTCCATCATTCATGCATAAAAGCTTGTCAGATAAGTGACCTGATCCTCTCCCTTGTTCCTGTTAAGGCAGTGGAGAACTTTTAGAGGGAAATTAGCAGGAGATAACTGACATCCATTAAACATGGCACGTGGAACTAGAACAGTCTACCCCAGTGAGCGAAATAAAGGGTTCAGTTCGAAATTCCAACCATCTGAAGAAGGCCGGAGCATACAACGGCCGAAACGTTGTGATAGATATGGCGACAAAGATGTGAACAATAGTACGAATAATGTAAATAATCCGGCCAAAAGACGTTAAACTCGATCTTTCTACCCTGAACCTTAGCACGAGCAACATGTGTCCAACTTCTCTCTGTGATATGGCTTGTAATACTACGGAATAAATTTCTCCCCTTTTTCACGTGTGCCATAAAAGAATTGTAAGGTAGAAAATACGCACAAAAATAAAAATAAATTGTATTAAATTAACATACAATTTATCATGCTATTCCTGTTATTTTCGTATGTTTTATTTTCTGTCAACTATGCTTTTATCTCCGTGAACACGAATATAATTACTGCTACTAGAATGCGAGTGAAGCCCCGCCCCACAGTACCAAAAATATAAAATTTACTCAGGACAGGAAATTGTGGAGAGCCGTGATTGCAAACTTTCTGAAGGAGAAAGATACATAGAACAAATCTTATCTGTATCTATGGCGGAGCTAAACCGAAACGCATTTCTGGAAAGAACAAATCAGAAAATGGTGATACCTCCTAACTGCACTGAAGAGTTCTCAGACAGAGACACTTCATAAAATTTGACTAAAAGGACAAACATCGGATTTTATTTTTAGAATACCTTCTTGGTCGATTCGAAAAAGTTTTCGGATCATCTTTATAAACATGAACCTATCGGTGCGTATTTTCGTCCATAGCAAATTCCCCAGATCAATTGGATCACAATTTATATTGTCATGTTATTAAAACACGTCATCTTATTTGGATAAACACATCATGTTATTAGGATAAACACGTTATTTAGATAAACACGTCATGTTATTTGGATAAACACATCATGTTATTAGGATAAACACATGTTATTTGGATAAACACGTCATGTTATTTGGATAAACACATCATGTTATTTGGATAAACACATCATGTTATTATGATAAACACGTTATTTGGATAAACACGTTATTTACATAAACACATCATGTTATTTGGATAAACACATTATGTTATTTGGATAAAAGCATCATGTTATTAGAATAAACACATATAGGTCTAAAAATATTTATTTCCGATTTTTGTGTAAAATATCCAGGCTGGCAGCAGTCACGATGGACATAATAAATCATCTTATTTGCTGTAAGTTTAAAAAAAAAAATCAACAATCAAAAGTATCTCTCTATATTTCTGAGATGAGGTATTATGTACACTATTTACATTATTCGGACTATTTTCCTCATCTTTGTCGCTATATTTATCACAACGTTTCGGCTGTTTTACGCTCCGGCCTTCTTCAAGTGGTTGGAATGTCGAAATGGACCCTTTATTTCGCTCACTGGACACATGGCACTGGATAAAGGCGTTAGTTAGATCCAGTGACAGGACTCAAAGGGTTTGAGTTCAATACCCGGTTAAGGTAGTGGAGAACTTGGAGAGGGGAATTAACAGGAGATAACTGACAACTGACATCCATTAAACATGGCACGTGGAACTAGAACAGTCTACCCCAGTGAGCGAAATAAAAGGTTCAGTTCGACATTCCAATCGCCGGAAGAAGGCCGGAGCGTACAACGGCGGAAACGTTGTAATAAATATGGCGACAATGATGATGACAATAGTCCGAATAATGTAAATAATGTACATAATACCTCATCCCAGAAATATTGACAGATAGCAAATGTCTTAACCTGACCTTTCAACTGAAGGGCCCTGGAAGAGAAATTCCCTTCCACTCGCCCAGCTGCAAGCTCACAGAATTATCGCAGTTGATTTGGGTTCCTGCCACTGTCTCATATGGTCTCAAATGGTTCAGTTCGACATTCCCATCAAATGAAGAAGGCCGGAGAGTACATCGGCCGAAACGTTGTTATAAATATGGCGACAAAGACGAGGAAAATAGTCCGAATAATGTAAATAGTGAAGAATCAGAAGATATGCAAAATAAACATATTTTTTAATCATTTCATATTTCCTTTAAGTAATTTTTTCCTTTCTTATATTTTTTAATCATTTTACACCCAAGTAGGGCAACAAAACCACTAAGACGCAAGGGGTGACTGAGTGTGAGGGGATATGAGAAAAAGACAATATTATTAAGGAGAGGGAACAATAAAAGAACTGATATTAAGAAGACAGAAGATAACGATTGACATTGCATTTAAATTGTTGAAGATCAAAGTTGACTGGATACCAGGAGGCCAGAAAAGGTTTCCACACGTGAAAAGAGCGAGGGAATAAACTGTTAATCAGTTCAGGAAAAAATTTCTGAAGGACTTTTGAATATAAATCATAATTGCCATAATATTTGCTATTATTACCCAATTATTGCTGAAAGTTAAAAATTACTGTCATAATCCTAATATCCAGGCATCCAACTCCCACGCAGTATCTCCCAATTATTATAAGTGTGTACTGAGGTAGGACTTTGTAGTCATGGTCACAGCAATAGAGGACCATACCAGTTAATTTCCAGTTGATTTATTCTGCCATTTTTACTTGGATCAGCGTACCCTACGTTATATACATAATTGGTGATTTGTGTCACATTATTTTGATATATAAAAGCTAATTAGATAGATAGATAGATAGATAGATAGATAGATAGATAATGAAGACAGTGAGATAGATAGATAGATAGATAGATAGATAGATAGATAGATAGATCTCGGGAGAGAAGTCCTTTGAACTTTTCTACATCTGTTGACTTTTTTTCAAATACGGCTTAATATCTAAGTTTTTTTGGGGGGTGGGGGTAAACCATTTCACCCTATGCAAGGCCATAAAGTCACTAAGATGCAAGGTGTTACTGAGTGTAAAAGAATATGAGAAAAAGAAAACATTATTAAGGGGAGAGAAAAATAAAAGTAGCACGGATTAAGAAGACAAAAGATAAGGTTTGACATTGAATTGAAATTTTATTCATTTCTCTCCAAGCAAGGCAATAAAGCCACTAAGACACGGGGGGGTGTACTGGGTGTGAAAGAATATGAGAAAAAGAAAACGTTATTAAGGAGAGAGAAGAATAAAAGAAACATGGATTAAGAAGACAAGATAACGATTGATATTTTATTTAAATTTTTAATAATCAAAGTTGACTGAAAAGCAAGTAAAAAAGACAGTGGAACGAAATGGTAGCAAATATAATGAGCGAATCCAGTCTTTTCCTTTGCCACTAGGTCTTTCTTCTTTTTTTGCCTCTTAAGTAATAGAATTTCCGGAAGATTATAAGAGAAAAAGAAGCGACAAAACAAATGAGGCGAAAAGGTCAAATAACTCTTGACGTGATAATGGATCCTAGACAATATATTAATCTACGCCTTCTTGGTTTCACATTTTCCACCGACTTGTAGTGGCGCGACTACATCGAATCAATAGCTGCATCTACTGCAAGGAAAGTTGGTTCACTGTGTCATTATTTTGCATACTCTGTCGCTACTACCATGGAAATTGCTCCGACGAACTGCATTCTTTGGTTTCCACAGTTCTAAACTTCACAGCTAGGACCCGCCATGCCACTTCCATTGTAGCAAACCACCCTTTCTCTCTGTATTTATTTGATGAGAAGAAAGTTCTACTCGATCAGTTTCTTCTTGCCAACCACTTCTCTGTGGGACCGACTCCCAAGAGGATGTTTCTCCGATCACTACAATATTAACCTGTTCAAGAGTTAAACGTTATCTTACTCACATAAACTGTATCTTTTACTCTGTAAGCCTCTACCTCAAGTGGCCCCCGGGGCTTGTACAGAGTGAACCTCGCTGCAAAATAAATAAATAAATACGCTATACTCCTGTTGAAAAGACCGGGGAGCTGTGTGAATCCGGTGATAGGCGAACCTATCTGCTCCTGTTAGTTTACGTTGTTAGCATAGTGTAGGAAACATTCAAATCATTACGGATCCTTTAATAATTGCTCGACGGTTCAATAATAATATTTCCTGGGTTTATGTATGACTTGTGAGTTCCTTTTACAAGCTTCTAATTCTAATTCTTATGAATAGAACTCGTAGCAGAAACCAGAAATATGGTAAGAACAATGCAGCTTTGTTCAAGACATTGGAATAACCTTCGTAACAGCAACCAAAAAAAATAGTGTGTAAAAGGGACGGCTTTCCCTTAACACCGCTATTATTTAACTGCCTTCACTCTTCAGCCATGTTTATTGTTTTAAAAAGTGATGATTAGAATTGTAATAAAACCTAGACATTTTTTCTTTGATTCTTTTTTTCTTTCTTTATTTCTTTCTTTCAGGAAACTTTTTCTTTTTCTTCTTTGCCATATTCTTTCTTTCTTTCAGAAAATATTTTTTTTAATTTTTTCTTCGTCGTGAGGTTTTTCTTTAATTGCATCCCAATAATTTCAAAGAACTTTTTGTAACTTTCGCTTTTTTTTCTTTCTTTCTTTCAGACTTTTTCTTCTTCATTGTCATTTTATTTCTTACTGCATTCCTTTTTTTTCTTTCATTCAGAAAATCTGTTTTCCTTCGTCATGACCTTTCCTTCTTTACTTGCAACCCTAGCATAAATTACTCCTACTAAACCTTGCTTCTTTCTTTCTTTCTTTCTTTCTTTCTTTCTTTCTTTCTTTCTTTCATTTCCAAGAAATCTTTTTTTTGCGTCAAGTTATCCATGTACGTTTTTTGCTTTCTTCTTTTCTATTTTACTTGGCGGGAAAAATGAATTCCGAGGAAATCATTTTTCATTTACGTTTCCGCAAAGGAAGCAGATTAATTTATAAAAACTATTCTCTGAAGACAATGCAGACTGTAGTGTCCCACGGGGATATAAGCGATATCTCCTTGAGTCAACCATTGTCCTCGATTTTGTGACAAATGACAACAATGTTCCCACAACCGATTGCCTGTCTGTCTCTGTGAATGTTCCATAACCCAATTGTCTGTGTTTGCCTTGAATTTATTGGGAATTCAAACAAATGCAATAAAGATTTAGACATCCAATTCCACATATGTCCATTTTTGGAGAACTGCAATATTTAACTTTTTCCCCACTTGATTCATTTTTATGTTTTTTGAAGAAATTTTGAATAGCCAATTCCATTTTCCCATTTATTCTATTCTATAAATCAACCCCACCCCCAGCAAGCAACTGATTTCTATCTAAATTTTTCTCATTTTTATTTTTATCGGAATTGTTCACAAATAATTTCCGAAACTGTTTTGGGGCCATCAAATATTCAGTTTATAGTTCCAAGTTAATCTTCTCCCCTACTTTTGGTAGATCCAATATGCTATCTCGGGGGGTAAGGGTTCAAATATTGCAAGGTTAAAAATATTTATTCAATTAACCTTGGAAGACAGGGGGAACTATAAGCACTATTTGATCTTACAGGATCATCCTGGTATTCCTCGATTCGTTTTAGGCTCGAATCTCCAGCTCGCTATATGACGATTATTTTCAGTATGGTCAGAACATTTCACGCATCACACATCTATCTATCTATCTATCTATCTATCTATCTATCTATCTATCTTATATTACCGCGTATGACGATTTTTAAGTCCCAAATATTATACTTAAAAATTGGGTCGACTTATACTACAATTCTAAAAAAAAAAGAAAACCTTAAATCTTTTGCAACTGTAGCAACTGTTGGGTATTTTGCTGTTGTTGTGTCTGTTGTTGTTAAATTTCCACAATGGAAGCCAAAATTTTCTCGATAACTGCAAGAATTGTTTTTTTTAAACCAACATGCCTGAAATTCTTGTCGCACACGTATGAGGTTCAAAAATCTAGTCGCCTAGTAAATTTCCCTGGTTTTATCCGGACTGTTCACAAAGTTTTTCAACATTTTAGGGTCCATCAATTATTCAGATTAAAGCTTCACTCTTATCTTCTCCCCTACTTTTGGTAGATTCACTATGCTATCTCTGGGGGTAAGTGTTCACGTATTGCGAGGGTAAAAACATTTATCCAATTAACCTTAGAAATCAAGGGGAAGTTATAAGTACTACGTGATCTTACCGAATCATCCTAAACCAGTAGCGAAATAAAAAAAAACGGTCTGTTACTTGTCAATACGGAAACCGAACTGATCTAGTGCTAAAATACCAGAGAGAGGAAAGTATGACTTATTGTACAAAAAGGTACAAATGTGGCACAAGCCAAACAGTGGGTAGGGAAAGGTTGGTCTTCACTGGTCCTAAATTAAACCTAGATAGTCTTAGTCATTGACCCATCTGCACATATTGTTGTTGTAAACCCTCCTACAGTAGAATGAACTCTTCTTCCTCTCATAAATACTAACTGCGAGACTTCCTAAGAAGAGTCGTAGAGCAGTCTCTGACTGTGTGCGACTTCTGTCGAACTCTCTTCTTTGGCAGAGAGGAACCCGGACGAGGCTTTTCCAAAGGGCAAAGTTTCGTCCGGGGAGGTAGACAGATCCCGAACCCGCTTATGCGGGTTCTAAGGGAATAGTTTTGGCCGAGCCTACGGGCTCGGAGAAACCCACGTTAAACTCGGCCTTGTGCGACATACATTCCTAGTGGGGGACTGTTAAATATAGAGTCGTAGGCATTCGGTTTGGGAAGTGGAGACGCAGTGTTAACCTACCGTTCGGATGTTCACCTCTATCTGCTTATTACTAACACTCTTACTTTGTATATATCTGTTATTTCAATACACTTGTTCGACCTAACTTCGTCTTTCTTGTCTTTGTGGCCCCTAAACAGGCCACAACACATATAATATTCCATTCAACAAAAAATCACATTTATTCATACTAACCGCACCGGGTTTTTGCAGAGGATGCAAACAAAAAAGAAACATACATAACATCAGGAAGAGACAGCTGAAATTTCTGGGGCACTTAATGAGAAGGAAGGGCCTGGAGAATCTGATACTCACAGGGCGGTTAGAGGGAAAGCGTGACAAGTGAAAGCAACACTTGAAATAGTTAAGGCAAATGGATGGCAGAACAAGGTCTCGGATAAATAAAAAATTGTTGTCTACAAGAGAGACAGGAAGAAGCATGAGCCCTCACAGAACAAGTCTGATCAAGGATTCCTAATCCAATGTTAATATTTCAGACTAGGTAGGACAAGCTGCAAACAGTTTGCTCTGACCTTTGCTAAAATTTTCATTTTTGTATTAAGGGCCGAAACGTTGTAATAAATATGGCGACAAATAGTTAACGTTGTAATAAATATGGCGACAAAGATGAGGAAATTAATGCAAATAATGTACATAATACCTCATATCTTGACCCCACCATCTTGCGTAACAACTAGGGGAATACTTGAGGCAAAAGACCGCGAAGGAGTGGACTTCAACATCCTCTGCAACTTCGAGAAATCGACGGTCCACCCCTATCAAATGACTTGGACTGTGTAGCTTCTCCGGGGTATATTCTCATTCTTAGGACAAGCTGCAAACAGTTTACTCTGACCTTTTCTAAATTTTCATTTTTGCAACCAATGATTGAACATCAGTGTATTCTCATTCTTGTGCTGGCTGAGGAACAAAAACGGGCGACTGAACAGGGCTCAGTACTGGCTCCATGTTGAAGAGTTCCTGAAAGAAGGACCGAAGACCTTCACAAATGCCATCGTTCGTAGTCACCCGTCGCCCGCCCGGCAATGTGACACTTGGGATGAGTAAGCCCCAGACACGTATTGTATTTTCTAAATAAATTATCTGGATACTCATTACACACATCTATAAAAAGATACATACGAGAAAGACTGTATAAACTTTACTTATTCTTTATCCTCTCATTCTGTCGGATTCCGATCCATAATTGATCTACATTTGACCCCAAATTGAAAATTTTACTCAGTATTACTGTAACTCATATCTCCAGCACTACATAACAACCAATTAATAAATTATACTCGTTTTGTTGTTTCCACAGTTTGCTGTATTTTTATTTTACAAGTAATTTTCTATATATAAATGTTATGGGGTTCTATATTTATTTATCCAGAGTTATAATTCCCCTACAAGATGAAATTTCAACTCAGAACTAATTTCAACTCGCAACTAATTTCAACTGGGAATTTATTTCAACTGGGAATTTATTTCAACTGGGAATTTATTTCACCTCGGAACTAATTTCAACTCGAAACTAATTTCAACTCGAAACTAATTTCAACTCGATTTAAAACAAAGTTATCAATTTCCGTGAATTCCTAAGCAAAATGCAATGATTTGGTGTTATTTTTTTTTAATTTAGCATTAAAAATCCTTAGTAGATGAGATAATTCAGAATTCATTCTTTCCTCAGTTTCCAAACTACAGAATAGTTGCAAGAATTACTGGTACTTGAATTTTAAGTTGACATAGATTTTTTCTGAAGTTGGTTAGCTTAGAAAATTTCAGGTGAGAATCAGAAAATGTCAGGCGGTGGAGCAAAAAGTATTCGGCGGTCGCTTCCAGAAATTAGTTCTAAGTTGAAATTAGTTCGTAGTTTAAATTAGTTCCGAGTTGAAATTAATTCTATACCCCGTCTTTTTATGTAGTTAATGTTTCGCTATTTTATTTTTAGTATCCCTTATGTAAGTATAAACTTCAACATGTTCCTGCAAATGCCCTCTTAACAATTATCGAAGTCTACTTTTACCTGTTTGGCTGCGTTAATAAGCATCATTTTCGTTACTGTGTTCGGGGTGGGGCAAAAAATCACAGACAGCATCATGAAAGACGTCTCCACAGCGAACAAGTTACAGTGTTGCAAATGCTGGTATTTGAAGATCCTACTTTGTTATGATGAGGAAGGTTGTGCGGTTCCAGTAACTTTCGATCTCAATATGGAGATATTATAAAATATTATAGAAACAAAAATCACTAACTTTCGTAATTCTGGTGTATGGCTTAAACAAGATGGGACAACCAGGCACACAGCGAAAAGATTAATGGAGCTTTTGAGGGAGCTGTTTCCACAATACTTGATCTTCTTACGTGGTGACGTTAGAATAGCCCGCACACTCACCCGTGCTCTTCTAATATGATTATTTTCTCTGGAGCTTACCTGAATGCTGAGGTCTTCTAACATCGGCCAACAACAATTGACGAATTGATGGCTGCTATACACAATCAAATTACAGAACTGCCGCTGGATCATGAAAAATCAGCGGGAAATGGAAAACATCAAAAAAGACAGCTGGTAATGGATAACTTGAAAAATTAGCGGGAAATGGAAAACTTCAGCAATCGGCGGGTAATAAAGAATTTCAAAAAACGGTACGTAATGGAAAACTTAAAAAAATATCTGGTAATTTAAAATTTCAAAATTCGGCGAGTAATGTAAAACTTCAAAAAACCCCGGGTGATGGAAAATTCAACAGTCCGCGGGTAACGGAAAACTTAAAAAATCAGTGGTAATATAGAACTTAAAAAAAAAAAACGGTGAGTAATGGAAAACTTCAACAATAGGCGGGTAATGATAAACTTTGAAATCGACTGGTAATGGAGAACAATCAAAAATCATCGGGTAATGTAAAACTTCAAAAATTGGCGGGTTAAAAGCTCAAAAATTGGCGGTTAAAGTAAAATCCGGCGGGTAATGTAAAACTCAAAAATCGGCGGGTAATGTAAAAACTCAAAAATCGGCGGGTAATGGAAAATTTCAAAATTGGCGGGTAATGGAAAAGTTCAAAAATTGGTGAGTAATGTAAAACTTCAAAATTCGGCGGGTAATGTAAAACCTCAAAAAATCGGCGGGTAATGTAAAACTTCAACAAGTGGCGGGTAATGATAAACTTCGAAATCGGCTGGTAATGGAAAACAATCAAAGATTGGCCGGTAGTGGAAACCTCGAAAATTGGTGGGTAATGTAAAACTTTAAAAAAAACGGCGCGTAATTGAAACCTTCAGAAATTGGCTACAGCATTTCATCCAAAATAAAAACGGCCATTTGAAAAGAAATTTCATTTGAAATAAGTAAATGAAAAAAACTATAGCTTTATTTTTTCAATTTTTAAAACATTTTTCTAAATAATATTTTGTGATTGGCCTTTTTTCCAGTCTACAAATTGCGAGCCACATGTATCCATCTCTTCTGCCAGTTATGTCTTAAATAGCGTGGTAGGCGCGGCTCTCCAGTCTAAGATAAGGAAAACTCTAAATTAAAAACCGTTTTCTATAGTTAAGATTCCATGGTAATGCTGTCTTTATGTAGTTAGTTATTAGTCTCTTAAATGTTGTTTATATTTACTATTTCTCTTGAGAATCATTACGGTTTGAAATAGTTTACGCTGTCCTTTTTCTGTTGAAACATTTATCAAGAATAGGGAATCTATGATCGCAACGCAAAAATATTTTCGTCGTGTTAACTCGAAATTATTTTCCAGGTAGAAAATCAAAATGTTATAGACGAAGGGCCGGCAAACTTTCGCTATGTGCCGACTTAGTGCTTTAAAACAGTTTATATATAATTCAAAACTACCACGTCATTAATGACGTCATCGTACACATCCCGATGTTTGAAATACTTTTTTACTACTCAAAATCCTATAACGCCCGCCCAAATTTCCTAACGCCCACTATTTTCTGTTCAGTTGCTCATCGCCCACCCAACAGTTGAAATCGCCCTCCGGTGGCCGATATCGCCCGAATTGGGAAACACTGATTTAGATTATATTTTCATAACATGACGAAGAGTTCCAAGGACACATAGCCCACGAGATAAAGACTTTGGTTAAATTCAGCGACTTGCCCCAAAGAGTTGTGATTTCAATACCAGGCTACAGCAGTGGTGAACCAAAATATGTTGAAATATACTTTTAATACTCAAAATTCTATATCACACACCAAAATTTTCAATCGTCCACCATTTTCTGTTCAGTTGCTCATCGGCCACCCAACAGTTGAAATCGCCCGCCGGTGGGTGATATCACCCAGGTTAGGAAATCCTGGTTATGCTATAACACAATCTTATTATACTTACTCTAACATAATCGAAAGGATATAAAAATGTATAACTAAAGTAATATGAGGGTGGGAAAATTATGCCTTGTGAAGGCAGTGCTATGTTTAAAATATGGAATAATACAAGATTCGGTCATTGGCTGCCATAGCATTGTAACTAAGTCTCAAAAACAAATGACAGATTATAAAAGCTTAGACCAGGGGCTGGCAACATTTTGCTGACTATTTGCCGATTTAAGGTTTTAAAATCATTCAATATGCCAACAGCATACGTATTTTTATACAAGTCAAGGTCAGTATACCTATTGTACAATATATTTTATATAGTAATATATACAATAATATGTAAACCACAATAATAGAAATAAACCGTTTTTAAGGTTTTTTAAAGTTTTTATTATTAATAGGATTTCAACGAGTGAGCAGTTTCATAGCAGTTAAATATCAACTTTGCTTTCTAGTTCGGACTTTGTGATGTCATATGAGAAAACGTGCTATTTGAAATTGATTAGCGTGCCATGTGTGGCACGCGTGCCATAGATTTCCGACCCCCACTTATAGACTTTAAATTTCAGGGATACAAGTTCATGATTAAAATGAGATCCTGCTGGAAAATCTCGGAGTTTTCGAACTGTAGAAAATGCCAAAAATGTGAAACAATCCGTTTTGCAATTACCCATATGCTCAACACAGTGAACATGCGTGTGCTTTGTTATATCGCACTGCAAGAAGTTTACATGTCGACGACAAGTTAAATCCATAAAAAATAATGATTGTTCAGGAACTTCATGAACGGTAGATTGAGAAAACCTCACAGTATATCATAAGAACAATATATTAAGAAAAATATTGTAAATTCGATAAATAAAAGATATATAAAAAACAAATTCATTCCTGTAATAGTTTAATCATTTTCATTTACTGCCTGAAAAGAAGGCGCGTTTTGTCATATATATATATATATATATATATATATATATATATATATATATATATATATACATGTGTATGTGTGTGTGTGTGTGTGTGTGTGTGTGTGTGTGTGTGTGTGTGTGCATCAAAAATAACTTTACAGATTTGGGGAGCGGGTTCCTCACATCAAAACAAGGACAAAAATCCACATGAACATATGTTCGAAAAATATATATATATATATATATATATATATATATATATATATATATATATATATATATGTGTGTGTTTTGGTGTGAGTAACCTGCCCCCAAAGTTTGTAAAATTATTTTTGATTATATATATATATACTAGCAGTAGAGCCCGGCGTTGCCGGGGATAGAACAGTAAGAGATAGATCAAGTATCCACCATCATAAAGACTGAAAAATAAAATTGACAAAGATTATTGTTTAAGGTTGACGGACACGCATGTCGCGATTAGTTTTTTTTTTTTTTTTACGAATTGGTCAAACCCAAACTCAAACAAAAACATTGTTTTCAATCGTTATGAGTCTCTATCGATTGAATAGAATTTTATTATAAATAATTGTTTTGTAAATGGAATTTTTAAAGCATTCTGAATGTAAAAATAAAGAAAAAGTGTGCAAGACAATAAGAAACACTACATGCCAAAAAAAAGTGAAGTTTTGTTGAAATCGGTTGAAAAATGTAGGTAGCCTTTCTGTAATCTTTTAGTTTTACAATTTATGATTTTGACTTATTGAATACAGTAATAAAAATTGCATATTTTGCTTGTGGTGATTCATAATTAGAATTCTGATTTGAATATATTTTCCACTCGTTGTTTCTAATACAAAAAGTATTAACTTTATTTGGTTTTATTAATTATGATCTAACAAATCTTATTCATTTAGTAGCCTTTCTGTAATAATAATCTTTTTACAATTTATGATTTTTACTTATTGAATACAGTAAAAAATTGGACACCATGTGTATTTAAAGTAGTTTCCGTTGCGGTTATTATTTTAGTTAGGACTTGTGTATGTTTAGATTTCATTATCTTTCCCTAAAGATAAAGAATTTATCCGATGTTTGTATTCGTACAATCAGTAGAGATCGTTAGATTATTGTTTTTAATTATTAGTTTTAGTTTTGTTTTTTTTTACGAATTGGTCAAACCCGAACTCAAATAAAAACATTGTTTTCAATCGTTATGAATCTCCTGATTGAATAGAATTTTATTATAAATAATTGTCTTGTAAATGGAATTTTTAAAGCATTCTGAATGTAAAAAATAAAGAAAAAAGTGTGCAAGAGAATAAGAAACATTACCTGCCAAAAAAAAAAGTGAAGTTTTGTTTTATCGGCTGAAAAATATAGGAAATCCGCTCCCATAATTAAAGGAAGCCACATACACAAACAATCCGATGTAAGTTGTCCCCCTTCCATTTTCACGATGTCTCTTAATCGTGTTTTCAAATTGATTTTGTGCAAAAACAATTATATCTTTCCAATTTTTGGCGCTGTTAGAACCACCACAAGGTAATTTTATGTAGTCCTGTGAAGTTTTGTTGAAATCGGTTGAAAATTGTAGGAAATCCGATCCAATATATAAACGTTACACACACACACACACACACACACACACACACACACACACACACACACACACACAATCTGCGTTTTATAATAAGATATATATATATATATATATATGCATGGCGTATCAAAAATAATTTTACAAACTTTGGGGAAAGTTCTTCACACCAAAACAAGGACAAAATCTATATAAACATATGTTCGCAAATCCTCGGACAGTCTATAGAATGTTTTCTTTGTGGTCAAGCGTACGAAAAGACATCAGTCTTCCTTGATCCATAGTTTGTGGTCCCATGGATCCTGATTCAACTAAGCGACGATAAACAGCAGTCAATGTTGGATAATTCTTCTGTCTTCGGTCTGGAAATACAATCTGATACAGCCGTGCAACCTCGCGTCCATAACTATTAGCGCGGCCATATATTAAAATCATATCTGCCTGCTCACGATATGAATGTTCTGCCATTGTTAAACGAAGCCCTTCACAGTTAACTCACTGCTACGCAGGTTAAACTTTGAGAACATACTAGCCGCAAATGTGCACGAATGACAAATGCAACCTCGTCTAAATGGCAACACAGTCTAAACTTTTTTAAACTTAATAACGTCAAAAAAGAATGATTTACGGCCATATGTTTATATGGAATTTTATGTTTGCTTTGGTTTTAGGGACCCGCTCCCAAAGTTTGTAAAAGTATTTTGGATTGTATCTTAGATTGCACATTTAATAGCGTC
This sequence comes from Acanthosepion pharaonis, assembly GCA_903632075.3. Taxonomy (NCBI): domain Eukaryota; kingdom Metazoa; phylum Mollusca; class Cephalopoda; order Sepiida; family Sepiidae; genus Acanthosepion; species Acanthosepion pharaonis. The sequence goes on from CAHIKZ030000845.1 coordinate 798,614, forward strand.
TAACATAAACGCTAATAACTCAAAAAGAAAGGCTTTACAGATATTTAGGAACTCGCCCCCAAAGTTTGTAAAATTATTTTCGATACAATCTGTATGGATATATATATATATATATATATATATATATATATATATATATACACACTGCGTGCCAAATTATTATCGAGATAACTTTTTTTCTGATATTTCAAAAACCTTCCAATAAATTTACACAAAACTTTCACACAGTGTTGTCAACACTGACCTCTGCAATCACTGAAAATTTCGTACTGATCTGCGCAATGTAAACAAACTGGCGCCATATTTGTTTACATTGCGCAGATCAGTACAAAAATTTCAGTGATTGCGCAGGTCAATGTTGCCAACATTGTATGAAAATTCTGTGTGAATTGATTGGACGGTTTTTGAAATATTAGAAAAAACGTTATCTCGATAATAATTTAACGCAGTGTATATATATATATATATATATATATATATATATATATATATATATATATATAATGTAATGTAAATCTATTCTAACTTGGTTGGTGGAAAAACCTGGATAGCACAATTTTCAAACAAACTGGAATCCGAGGAAAAATAAAAAAAAAGAAAGAAATGATGAAGAAGAAAAGAAAGAAGGAGAAACATCCGAACAAGAAGAAAAAATCGTCCAGTACCTTAAATTTCTGGTACAAAGATAAAAAAAAACCCTGAGAATAATAAGTTAAAACGAAGAGTCCTCAATACGCTAAGTAGTGCAAAAAGTCAAATAAAGGAATCGTAATGAGCCAGATATTAACTACCTATATATATATATATATATATATATATATATATATATATATATATATATATATATATATATATATATTATAAATTAACTGATTTAAAATATGGTTTCTTCACTACACAGGAATTACCATGTTTCAAAACCGAAGCTAAAACTTCAAATTTAATTATATAATTAAATTAAAAGCATTAGTTCTGTTTCATCTTCAAGTGAATCTTGTAATAACTTATTTTTTTCTTTTTTTTTCTTTTTTTTTTCTTTCTTTTTATTTATGCTCTGTAAATTTACATTGAGCACTGTTTTGTAAAAATATCAATAAGAACACCGGATTATATATCTTACTATTTCTTTTTTTTTATTTAAAATATATATATATATATATATATATATATATATATATATATATATATATATGTGTGTGTGTGTGTGTGTGTGTGTGTGTGTGTGTGCGCGTTTTCGGTATGTATGTGTATATGTTTTAAGGCGGAGTGAATGATTGAAAAGACTGAATTGCTTGGAGGATGAAAACATAAACGAATGTTTAACAACAATGTGACAATGGCCGCGACGGTAAGAATTTGAAAACGAACCAACTTTAAAAAACAAAACTAAATCGTGATTTTAAATCCAGAGGACATCAGGTGAATCAAAAAACGAAACCTTTTGTTTTTAGTAAAAGGAAATATACGTACCATTCTTATATTTCTACTGATCGTATTTGCTGAAAACAAAGCAAATTGTTCTTTCGCGCTAACATACTCATAATTACCTCCTTTACGGCGCCCACGCATTATATTGTTGCTCGTCTTTGTATCCATTAACATCCACACATACATACACACACACTCATATATATGGCTGTGAGTGTGTGTGCAGAAATACTTTACAGAGATACTTATATATATATATATATATATATATATATATATATATATATATATATATGACTTACTCACACATGCATTAACTCTCCCAGGTATAAATAGGAGCAGGTACTGCCTTTTGGAGAGGGAAGTTTCCAGAAGTTAGCTCTGACAGTTGTTTCTGTAACTCTCGTTTGTATATGTTTGTATTACTGTTTCTGTCAATATATTTGTTTAACTCAATTCCTCTTTTGTGTCTTTGTTTCTGGCCCTAACAAGGTCACAACACAATGTCTCTACTACTATTCGTTGACATTTCAAAAGTGGCAACGAGTGTTCGTTGACATCACAAAAAAGTTGTGAGCTGTGATAGAGCGAAACGGGCTTTTATGCGGATGACTTGCTCTCATTCGCCGATTAAGCACTATGGAGAAAAGGGGATTTTTAAAACAGTTGCTTCTCCTGCTTATAACGCGTTGCTCTTCAGTTATGAATTGAGCGCTTTGGTTGCTGATTTGGCGTTTATATACATCATCTATATAATACGTTAAAGATTCCTTTTCTCTGCCGTGCGCCAGTAGCTTAGTGAGGAGAGTCTCTGACTGATGCCAAATCGGTCGAGTTTCGATCCCGGCTTGAAGCAGTCGGATGTCTACTACACTAATGAGGTGTGATACAGCGAAGCCGGCTTAGATATATAGATAGAGTGAAACAAGCCTCTCATCTACGGACCCCCCATCAACGGACTTCGTTTGCAACGGACAAAAATTGCAGGAAAATTTATTTAAAAATTCAAAATCGTCAGCGATATATTTCAAAAGTTGCGGGTTTAGCGGAACGAGTCGTATTAGTTCTCAAAGTGACCGCTTGGCGGCGCTGGCGGGCTTTTCAATTGTAAACAAAGATGGATGTACAGTATATGAAATACAATACATTAGCGCATACTGCGAGAAAGTAGCTGTGAAAAATCTATTATTTTTGTTGTTTTGATTATTACATCTATATTAGGTATAATTATGTAATATATACATGTTTATAGTATTTACATTATGATCATAACTAGTGGTAATTACTATGGGGTTTTTATAACTAAAAAATAATCCCTTCTCATCTCTGGACAATCGGCTTTAACAGACCACCCCAACCCCCTTTGATGAGAGGTTTGTTTGTATATCAATGAAAATTTAGAATTGAGTTTCCTGTCCTTTTCAACCGCTTGACGATTGGATGACTGCCTCTACAAATTAACAGTGTGTCCACATGAAACTGTAAGTCGCGAAAAACAGGGAAATGAGTATCTTTTATAAATTGTAATATTGTTTATATATATATATATATATATATATATATATATATATATATATATATATATATATACTTTATATGCGCGGTAGTTAGTGAAAAGTGGTCAATATCAGTGATAGAGCTAACACAATAAGTTGTGTGGATATGAGTGTGTGACCCTGGATTTGACGCTTTTACTATCATCAGTCAAACATAATATATATATATATATATATATATATATATATATATATATAGTTTTAAGGTATGCTATATTTATTGGATAAAGTGGTCAATATCAGAAATAGAGCGTATGTAAATATAAAAGTGAACATTAAAATCAACATTCAGGGGCGAGAGACTGTTTTCTGCTAAACGCAATCATCAGGCCACATGCGTTGTTTTCGCTTGACCATTTATATATATATATATATATGGGTCAGTGGTGAAATGTGGGTAGTCTACTGCATTGTGGGTAGTCTATTCTAACGACTATTTTGGCGGGAGTGGTTTGTTAATTTGTTTATTATTTACTTTATTTATTTGGATTAATTTATTTTATTTGCATATTTATTTTTATTTTATTTATTTTAACAAACCACAATAAACCAAAATAACCGTAAGAATGGACGACCCATAGAAATAGGTTTATCAGATGATTAATACAGAGCACACTATTTACATTATTCGGACGATTGTCCTCATCTTTGTCGCCATATTTATTACGTTTCGGCCGTTGTACGCTCCGACCTTCTTCAAGTGGTTGGAATGTCGAACTGAACCCTTTATTTCGCTCACTGGAGTAGACTGCTCTTGTTCCACGTGCCATGTTTTTAATGGATGTCAGTTATCAGTTATCCCCTGTTAATTTCCATCTGAAAGTTCTCCACTGCCTTAACCGGGTATTGAACTTGGAGATGGGAATTAACAGGAGATGACTGGTAATTGACATCCATTAAAAACATGGAACGTGGAACTAGAACAATTTACCCCAGTGGGCAAAATAAACGTTGTAACAAATATGGCGACAAAGATGAGGACAATAATCCGAATAATGTAAATAGTGTACATAATACCTCATATCAGAAATATAGACTAATACAGAGCAGTTTATTTTTGGAGATATTAAAGTTACTAAGCCATTCTCTGCTCCAGTTAACAAAAGACGGAAGATCATTTTGCATATCATCTGTCATTTTGATCTTATCAAACTGATCAGACAAATTGTTGTGTCATCTGCGTAGATACTAAGTTGAGGTCTGTTGCCATCTGGAAAGTCATTAATAAAGATTACAAGCAAAGTAGGACCAAGAATGGAGAGATGGAGGACACCTGCATTAGGATGAAAGTACGTAGAAGAGTGGCTATTCAAGATTAATTTCATTTCACGATTTGATAAGATTGGAACAGTTCAAAAATTCGTCCAGAGACATCATAACGTTTCAACTTGTGGAGAAGACCTGTACTCCAAACCCTGTCGAAAGCTTTCGCGATGCTCGAAGCTACAGCCCAAACCTCACCTTTTTTATCTAGAGCTTCATAGACTCTTTCCGCAATTATTATCAGTACACCAGCATCTGACCTGAAGAACGCAAGCCATATTGCTTGTCTGAAAAAGGCCCTGAAATATGAGATGCTTAACCAATTTAGCATTGATTAGGGTCTCTAGGAGATAAAAAAAAAACTAACTGGTTGATAACTGGAAGGTTCGGACGGTTCACCAGAGTTCCTAAAAACTTGAACAGCAGATGAGGACTTTATACATTTTGGAGAGAACAGGAGCCAGTTTGGGATCACATTTCTCAAGTTACAGGGATACCATCAAGGCCACATGCTTTGTGAGGATCCATGTTACAGATAATATACAGAAATGATGGAAAATTATATGCATAACATTCAAAAGAGATTCAGTTCTAGGTTGAAAGTTAGGCAGGGATTCTCCAGATTAGTCAAAGGTAGAGTTTAATGAGAATTTATAGCCAATACATTCAGCTTTATCAACAGAAGGTGTCAACACCTCACCTTGATTGAAGAGGGGAGGGATAGAGAAATTACACTTATTTAATACACTATTACATAACCGCCAGTAATCAGGTGAGCCAAAGTTTTTAGGTGCAATACGGTACCTCATTATCTCATCAGAGAATTAACTGCTTCGAGGATTTATTTACATTTACAAGCCGCAAAGAATCGGAGCCTGAAAAGCCCTGCAATGTGAGATGCTTAACCAATTCAGCAGTGATTAGGGCGTCTAATAGTTCCCCCAAAATAGGTAGAAAACTAACTGGCTGATAATTGGAATGTTCGGACTGTTCGCCAGATTTCCTAAAAACTGGAACAACAGATTGAGAACTTTATGCATTTTAGTGAGAACAGGAGCCAGTTTGGGACCACAGTTCTCAAGGACTGTTACAGGGATACCATCAAGTCCACGATGATGTACAGAAGCCATGGAAAGCAAAAATTGCAGAAAGTAGTGGTTTTTGTAGGCTATAGCAGCAGGGCAAGATTGAGGTTTCATCTGACATCTCCAAGAAAGAATGAAAGCATCCACGCCGACTTGGCAAATTTCTCAACTTGAAGGTAAAAAATATCTGTTCAGAGTGCGCTTCGAAAAAAAATCACGAAGTGAGTCCCAATTAGCATGGTGTCACATTTTGTGAGACGTCCAAATTATGGTACGTAATAAATTTTATGACATGTCCAAATTGTGACACGTGATAAATTTTGTGACACGTCAAAATTGCCTTAAAAATAATTCCTCATATCTTTTTTTCTTTTGTTCTCAAAAAGCTAAAAAGACTAATATTGTCTTTAGTTTGGTTTGTTTTGTTTGACGGTATACCAACCTGAATAAGTTATTTAATGCCGACAAGATTTTTTGTTGCTGGTGATATTTTTTTCCATTAATGTATTGCTGGTAATAATTTCCCCTCCAAAATTATTGCTGGTATTAAAACCTATTTTTATACTTTCATAGTTTTTTGACTCCTTTTGGGGGTTAAGTATTTGCCCTTAGCAGGGACCCGGGGAGGTGCTACTACCCCGGGTCAGGGTGAACCAGGGAACACCAGCAATTTAGAAGTGGTTCCATACTGCTAAAAATATCCTGATCATAGACTTTGCTGTCGGATGTAGTTTATTGTCATACCAATGACGGCATTGTTTAGTCTTTCTAAGTCTTTTTTCTTGTAACTTAACCTTTCGACATAGACAGACATCGCTGTCCACAACTTCCGTTCTTCTTCTTCTTTGTGCCGTATCCCTTCAGCCGTGGACGATTATGAGTCTCTTTTTTCATAGTTGTAACAAATTTTACATCATCATCATCATCATTATTATTATTATTATTATTATTATTATTATTTGTGCCGTATCCCTTCAGCCGTGGACAATTATGAGTCTCTTTTTTACTCTCTTTTTTTTTTTTAGTTGTAACGAATTTTACATTCTTCTTCTTCTTCTTCTTCTAGACTTACGCTTCGGGTTACGTCAAGACATAGGCGATTATGACACTCCACAGCTTCCATTTACTTTGATATGTGCGAAATTTCATGACTTCTTAGGAAAGGTATTAGAGTGGTTAGTTGATGCCTTCTATGCTGTTTTAAATTCAGGGTAATTCTTTTCCTAGAATCGTTGCCAACCAAGACCTGACCCTGTAGTCTATGCTGTTATTTAATCCGTATCTGGGGGCAGGTGAAAAAATGTTTACATCGTAGAAAAGGCATACATACCTTGAAAATCAGCGTTCCGAAGAACTCTATTTTTAACTGAAATCTGACATTCCTTTCTAGAATCGCAGCCACTAGTAAGATTCTAGCAAAGAAGTTATTGCATTACATATATTAATTTATTTCGTTTAGCATGCTCTGGCAGAGATCTGTTATATTTTAGCACCTTGTGCGTATCAAATTCACTAGAAATAGCCAGTGTGGTGATAACCGTTACTTATACGTCAAACGATGCTGTAACTATCTACAAGACTGTAATGCAGGAAACAAGACATTATTCGTTTTCGTCATCTTATGATGCTGACTTCATCGATGGCGCCAAATAAATAAATAAAAAAGAAGGCAAACTCGTACCTAATTATTAGTTTACTTGAGGGAGATTGTAAAAAGAAAAAAGTAATCCAGTGTAACGGACCTTATCTTCAGCGTGGGCGTAGGTTGTAATGACCTCCCTGTAAAAAAAAATAAAATAAAATGATCATATAAGAATCCAATTCGGACGGGTGGAATAATTTAATTAATTATGCGATCAGCATGAACATTGCCCCTGGGGAAACAAACACACAAAATGTTTTCCCTGTTCTTAATACAAAACAGAATTTTATATTGAGGAATATTTGTACCGGGAAGTACCTGCTTCATTCGGACAAAACAATGGTTGGGTGATGTGTGTGTGTGTGTGAGGGGGGGGAACATAAACATATACTGGCTTTAAACAAACATGCACACATACATCCACTCACGCACAGTAATAAATTATCAAACACATGTACACATTCTTTGCTTTTTCTGATCTCGCTATATAAACATCCATATAATCTAGGATATTTAAGAACGTACGTACAAACATGCATATATATATGTGTGTGTGTGTGTGTGTGTGTGTGTGTGTGTGTGTGTGTGTTACTAAAGGGAGAAAGTCTGATAATTTTTTGATATATGTCTGTCTCTATAAAAATAAGGTGTAAACAGAATATATATATTTTATGTATATATATATGTGTGTGTGTGTATGTATATACATATAAATTTATGTATAAATGTTTAAACAATAAGAATATATATATATACTTACATACAGTTTAACGTATTAAAACTACACATACATATACACTCAGATACATATATATATATATATATATATATATATATATATATATATAGGTTGTATCAAAAATACTTTTACAAAATTTGGGGGAAGGATCCTCACACCAAAACAAGGACAAAAGTCTATATAAACATGACATTAATTAACGTGTGTTGATACCTGGACCGTCTCCGAAAGCCTGTAAAATGTGTTCTTCGTGGTCAAACGTGGTCAGAGGATGTCAGGCTTGTGTGTGGTGACGCGGATCCTATCTTAGCAACGCGACGATAAGCATCGGCAAATATTGCATGACTCGGCTTCCATCAATCTGGAAACACAGTCTGGTACAGCTGTGCCACCTCTCGTCCATTACCATTCTCCTGGCCGTCTGTAAAAATCATATCTGCCTGCTCATGATATAAATATCCTGCCATTGTTAAACGGAACACTTCTCAGTTAACTCTTCTACAACACACGTTAAACGTTGAAGACAGACTAGCCACGAATGCACACAGATGATAAATGTAACGTCGTCCAAATTGCAACACTGTAAACGTAACTCAAAAACAAATGATTTACGGACATATGCTTATATGGACTTTTGTCCTTGTTTTGGTGTGAGGAATCCGCCCCAAAGTGTTTAGAAGTAGACTCTGTATATATAAGGGTGTTTTATTAAGAGGGATCAAAGTCAGCAGTAATTAAATCTGTGTTATTGGTGAAAATTTATTTATTTCTCTATTGGATTATGTTATTTAAGTCATGGCTTCTTCATATGTATGCACATGCATATATATATATATATATATATATATATATATATATATATATATAAGAATCGTATTTTCATTCAAGCATGTTTGGTTAAATAATTTAGACGTATTGTGTCAGTTTATTTTAATTTTAATCCTTTCCAGTTGGCAGATTAATTTCTTGGCAGCTGTAAAAGACAGATCAAGAGAAATTACAAATTTTTCTTTTAAATAATTGCGAGATTATCTTCAGGAGTTGAGTGATTGTGAACACCGTAAAATTCAAAATATTTACTAGTTATTCAAGTGAGGTAACTAATGTGATATTTTAGTATATTTTTGTGCATTATCACCGTTTAGATTCAAAATATTTACCGGTTATTCAAGGGAGGTAACTTATGTGATTTTTTTGGTGTATATTTTTGTTTTTATCTACACACGCCATTTCATACTCAACGCTGAAAAAAACTAGCTCACAACATCCATATAGCCAAAAAAAAAAAAATGATGTTTCAAAAAATTACAAAAATTTCATAATCCTGCTCTCCAACATTCTTTCAACTAAACTCGCAAACGAATTAGCCACCCCTAATCATTAGCACCATCTCCAAGACAATCGAAAATATAACCAGGGAGAAAAATTAACCAAACACCATTTCAAATGCCGGAATTTATCAGATAAAGTATCTACAGTGCAAAAACATTTACGTGGGAGAAAACATCACGTAATCTAAAAACCCAGATCTACGAACACAAAAGAGACTTGCATTTAGACAAACATTTTATCTTGTCTTATATAGAAACGACGTGGGTCATCACTTTTATTTCACTAATGCCACCTTAATTAAAATATAACATAACCTTTTAAGAAAATATTGTGAAAACATATTTATCTCATTACTACCAATTTAAAATATTACATCACATCTTTATCTTTCTACAGATCCATGATTCATGAATCTAACTTATGTCGATCTAATATATAAAATAATGAAAATATACAAATCCTTTTAAAAAATACGCATGATAAAAGCTTTAATGATAAATAAAACCAAAACATGATTATTACAATATCTTTCTGCGTTTCACCGACCCACACTGAAGTGATGACAACAGATATTCCCCACACATACATACACGTACACAAGAATATAAAAATCTAACCAAATACAAAATTATTGCAAAATTTCGCTACATTTGCCGACATATACGAGGGTCACATGTATAGACATTTCTTACAAACATACTTATAAATATACATGAATTAATGTCAGTGTCCAACATACACGTAGACAAACAAGCGTTTCTTTTCATACGCACTCATACACTATTACACACTTTAACGTCCAATATGTCGCTCACACATATTTTGACTTCATCTATTGCGTTAATACACGTGACATAAGAACTAAACAAAAACCATGACAAACCAGTACTCCATATTTCTTTAGTTTTTCATTTCTATCTCGAACTTTGATAAAAAAAAGTTGGGACTGGGATACATTTCCTAATTATTTTATTTTATCATCTTGTCGGATATCTATCCATACCTGCTCTACACTAGATCTTCAACTCATTTTTTTATATATATATATATACGTCATCCACAGACAGACTGTTTCGCAGCTCATCAGTGTGGCTAGACATCCGGTTGCCTCAAGCTAGGATCGAAACCCGACTGAATTGGTGTCAGTCGGAGATTCTAACCATTAAGCCGTCGGCGCACGGTACGGATGAAAGTGGATTTTTTAGCGTATTTATTTTTAGAAACACGCCAAGTGACCGACAGTGACTCATATATATATATATATATTTCTACCTGTTACATATACACAGTCACCAAAAACAAACAAATAACCAGCTTTAAATATAACAAATAAACCCCCATTTTTTTTTTCAAAAATAAATATAGATAATAATATTTTTTACCTATCATAATTTTACACAAACCCCACCACACATATATACATACATGCGAGGAAATATTTTTCAGGGGAAAAAAACATAATATGACATGTATACATTCACGAGACATTAACGAGACATTTCCGCCACACTTCCAATGTTTAAATTTCAACATTTCAACATACAAATGCGTATGTATAGACATAACACCACCCGTATACATACATATGTCATAGCCGAAACTGCCCACATATGTTTATATATGTATGAGTCCCGACGGACGGCCAAGTATGTATATGTGTCTGCATCGATGTTTGCGTTAGTACGATGAATGACAAAACGACGAAATTTCCCCCACCACTTCCACAATAACACCAATATAAGCAATCTACATAAACCCAGGGTCACAAACTCACATCTATCCAACCAAATATATATATATATATATATATATATATATATATATATAATTATTTATTTAAAAATATGATTCCAAATCGAGACATAAGAAGTCCCATGTTTCAAAACAAGAGCCGAAAACTTCAATATAATTATTTAAATTAAATTGAGTTAAAATAAGCTCTGTTCCATCTTCAAGCGAAATTTTTTTTGGAATAACTTGTTTCTGAAATTTACGTGTTTTAAAAATTGAAATCAAAATTTCCATGGTAACATATATATATATATATATATATATGAAGAAATATACTCTTAAGGTGTGTTATATTTATGGGATAAAGTGCTCAATAACAGAGATAGAGCGTCTGTAAATATAAAAGTGAACATTGAAGTCAACACTTAGAGTCGACAGGCTAGATGCAATCGTCAGGCCACGATGATTGCACCTAGCATGAAACATCCTGTCGCCTCTAAGTGTTGACTTCAATGTTCACTTTTATATATATATATATATATATATATATATATATATATATATATAGTGCGTAGGTATGCAGAAAATAGAAAAGAACACGTTGGGTGCATAATCCGGGGTTCCTTAGTATTTTTGATTTTTATTTCTTTTTTTAGATTCCTAAAATTTCGCTTGAAGATGAAACGGGACCACAATCCAACTTAATTTTAATAATTATTTGGATGATTTCGGATTCTTGTTAAAATACAATGAAGTATCTACAATGTTACTGGTCCTAACCTGGCATCTCGGTTTCAGTCACTTTCCCACTTCTGTAACGTAGCTTCCTTGTGTCTTTTCTATAAATATTTTCATGGTAATTGTTCTGATGAGATTTCCTCTTTGTTACGTACACTTTACGAATTTAAGCTTACTACGAAATTGACGGCAAAGTCTTGTAGGGGAACTATAACTCTGGCTCAATAATTATAATCCCCCCACCTAACATTTATATATACAAAAATACTCGTAAAATAAAAAAAACCCAGCAAGACGTAAAAACAAAACGAGTATTATTTATATTATTTATTAATTGGTTGTTATGTAGTGCTGGAGATATGAGTTACAGTAATACTGAGTAAAATTTTCTATTTGGGGTCAAATGTAGATCCATTATGGATCGGAATCCGACAGAATCATAGGATAAAGAATAAGTAAAGTGTATCTTTACTTATTCTTTATCCTATTAGAATATTGAATATTTTATTCATTTCTCAGAATCTAATGCCCGTGTGATGTCAGGTTTTTCATATGTTAATAAGCACAAAAAAATACAATATATATCGTATGTATCTTTTTATAGATGTGTGTAATGTGTGTCCAGATAATTTAGTTAGAAAATACAATAAGTGTCTGGGGTTTTCTTACCTCGATTTTTTGTTGAGTTCTAAAAGCTAAATGTTACCATTATGCCAGGAAAAAAAGAAAAGGAGAAAAATTTAGTTGACGCTCATTTTGGCGACCTGCCCGTGTGAACTGCTTATACGATAGTGAAAATAGTTTGTGTTTAGAGGAGAAAAGTGGGATTGATTTTCTCTGGTTTAGAATGAGCAAATCTATGAGAATTATTATTGCTGTAATTATTTAATTATAATTATTTTTGACACGATAATTAATTTTAATTTATTTTCATGGACGCGACAGTATCATCATTTTACAGTTGAAAAGGCTAGATGTAATTAGTTACTAGATCTATTGCTAGGAAAGTTGGTTCACTGCGTCGTACCAGAAAATCTATGTTGCACATTTATAAATCTACCGTGCATTGAATATTGCGGTCATGTCTGGTCTGGTGCTCCTGATACGTATGTCTAGATTCTTGACAAGCAAAGAAATGTATGTAATGTTATCGGTCTTGACCTGGCATCTCAATGTTAGATATTTTTCCATCGCCGTAACGTGTCTTCATTCTGTCTTCTCTGCAAATATTTCCATGGCAATTGCTCTGATGGAATCTCCCCCTTGTTACACCGAACGCATGAATTTAAGCGTACGACTGCATTATCAACTAGGCGTCAGCGTTTTACTGTATTAATAGCTAAATGTAACCATAATTTCAATTCTAATAGTCACTTTTCTCACACTCACTGCCTTTGGAACTCTCTTCCGATTTCTGACTTCCGGGCCAACTACAACCTTGAAAATTTAAATATAAGGTCAATCACCATATTCTGTCTTCCTGAAACTTCTACTTTTATTGTACTTTCTCTTAAAGGCGTTCCAATTCTCTCCCAGTAACTGCTTCAATCTAGAGCAGCTACTCCTAATTCCGGTGCTGGTACTCAGCCAAGCATACATAATCCAGCGGAACCGGCTCCAAGAGCTTCGTGAAGAATTTTGTCTTTGCCTATTTTGCTTAAATTTGTTGTATTTAAACTATAGTTCTAAAAATGGAGTTTTATATTATTTGTGCTTATTAACATATAAAAAAACTTGGCATCACACGGGCATTAGATTCTGAGAAATGGATAAAATATTCAAAATTGTTGTATTGTAACTGTCCGGATAATATTCTCGATGGTTGGATGATCACTGCTAATGAGTTCCAAAAATAGTCCAATAATTTCGTCGTTGATTATATATATATATATATATATATATATATATATATATATATATATATAGAGAGAGAGAGAGATGAACAACAAGAATGATACAATAATATTCATTTATCTATTTTTAGCTCTCTCTCTCCTCTCTCTCTATATATATACATATAAATATGTATATGTGTGTGTATGTATTTGCTTTATATTATATATATATATATATATATATATATATATATATATATATATATATATAGACACTAAAGGAAAACGTATCTTAATCGATGCGTTTCAACCTTTGTCTTGATAATGGCCCTAAGAGGACAAAACGTGTGGAGTAACGTAAATTTTCCTTTTGTCTTTATTCATATTGTCTTTTTACATATATACGCTATCTGACATTTGCACACACACACACACACACCGATCTTAGGTTGTTCTTCTCTCTCTCTCTCTCTCTCTCTCTCTCTATCTATCTATATATCTATATATATATATATATATATATACAGGGTGCGATGAATATAGGGTCGTCTAAATTACGCTAATGAAAATAACACTGACATCTCTTTTTAACAGATATATTTACCAAAATTGCACAAAAATATCTTCAAATACAAAAGGGTAAATTTATTCAAATAAATCACCATAAGCTTCAATCACGCCCTCCAGACGACTTCGGAATCTTCTGCAACTTTTCTGGGCGGTCTCCTTGTTTAAGTTGGTGAATGCTGCCATAGTCCTTGGCGTTATTTCATCATTGGTGTTACAAGGAGTTTTGTTGTTCTCTCGCTCAACTGCACCTCACTCATAAAAATCACAGGGTTGCAGTTTAGGGAGTTAGTTAGCCAGATATAAGGGGCGATGCGGTCGCAGAAATTGATTGACACCATGGTTGGGTTCTTCAGCTTGTGTTGCATGGTGCAGAGTCCTGTTGCCAGACATAGAGTCTTCTAGCATCCACCCTCTTTACGAAGGAACTTGATGCAGAGCTTGTTGTGTTTATCTGTCGCCCTAACCAGCAAATTCGGTATTTCGTTTCTTATCAGAATGATCAGAGTGAGTTTTTCAAGCTGCCGTACCTTGGCACTCATAATTAAACTCATCCAACTCCAACAATTTTGAATCTTTTGCACTATCCTCAGATTGATGCCCAAACACTCTGAAATGTTCGTATTACAGTTTCCGGTGCGAATGCCAAGAAGTACAGCATGCCGTTTCCAAATTTCTGGCGGAATGACTTACGACATGGTGATCTTTTTCTCACAGACGGTGTCCAACTGACCCGACTATACTGTGCAGTCGACAAAATCAAAAACAACGCGCATGCGCGAAATATAAAATGGCAACAATTTACCCATTGCATTCATATATATATATATATATATATGTGTGTGTGTGTGTGTGTGTGTGTGTGTGTGTGTGTGTGTGAATGCAGGTAATTCCGTTGCCTAGCACTGACAAAACATCTTGTTTAACTTAAAACTTTTTATACGTCAACATAATCTTAATATGGTCGTTCTAGTTGCCTGAAGATCGCGAGTACGTGAATCTTGAGTAGCGATTCGAGTTGTCATTCGTTGATATTGTGACACCCTGTCTAGGCGTTGGGTGCTTTAATTTACTGCATATATAAGTGTGTGCCAGTTGTTTTTTCTTTTCTTTTTTTTTCTTTCTTTGTTCAGGATTTTCTCTTGTCTAAATTATTAGGTCTTAGTTATTAGGTCTTCTGTCAAGTTGACTTTTGGCCACACCAGCATTGTTGCATTTTTAGCACACACACATACAAGCACACACGCGCATATATATATATATATATATATATATATATATATATATATATATATATATATATATATATGAAGAAAAATATATGGAAAAACAAAAATCCGAATATGCAAATATGCTGTTTTAATGTTGTTTCAATGTCGAGGTCAGACGTTTCGGTTTAGTAGACCTTCTTCAGGACATAGTTATTAAAACGAAGTGATCATATTGTGAAACGGAACGCTGATCTTAAAAATTCTAGTTATTCTGTTTTGATTAGTCTTACTCTTATGTGTATCGTCTTTTCATGTTGGCTTGAATATCATCTAATGTTACTTATGTTTTAATGACTATATTCCATATATTTTCTTTTATACTGTCAGATCTAAATCCATATATTTGCTTATATATATATATATATATATATATATATATATATATATATATATATATATATATATATATATATACACAAAGAGAGAGAGAGAGATAGTGGGCTGGGTATAGATATATGGGTAAAAATCTGTGTGTAAGTAATTCAAGTGAATCCTAATAATATAAAATATTAAAGCTGATCCAGAAATAGAGCTCAATGTATTTATTACAGAGCATATATAAATAAATTACAGATAAATTAAATTAAAAAATATTCCATATGAATGGCCATTTCGATCTGCTGGAGTTTGTCAACACTAAAAGGTTAGATCAAATAAAATAAATATGCATATTTATTTTATTTGATCTAAGTTTTTAGTATTGAGATCGTCTTTTCCTCACCATTTTTCTTCCGGTCTCTTATTTAAATTTTTTTAAAAAACGTTAGGTTTCATATTTATTTTATTTGATATAACTTTTTAGTGTTGAAAGCTACTATGGAGCGAAATGTCCATTCAGATGGGCTGTTTTTGAATTTCATTTATTTGTAATATACTGAGGAGCTGTGATACAGCGAAACAGTCCTGTCTGCGAATGACATAATTTAGCTCTTGAAAATACTTTTTCATTTGAGCACTGTTGAATAACAAGCATAATTCATAAAATAACGGCCATTTCAGTAAATGCGAAGCTCTTCAGTAAAATGAATGGAGCAATATGGCTGCTTGGCATTTGTTTACGTTTGTAAAAACAATACGCTAGATTTGGCTGACTCATTCTGTCGATTGAAGATAGCTCAGTGGTAGAAGCTCTGACTGATCGGTTGGATTTCGATCCGGGCTTAAGGTATTCGGTTGTCTAGTCGCACTGAGGAGCTGCGATACAGCGAAACAGTACTGTCTGCGTATGACACACACACACACACACACGCACACACACATATGTATATATAATCACACACACACACACACACATATATATATATATATGAAAATTTCTCTGATTTAACCAGTAGAGAATACAATATTTATGAATAAAAATGACAATCGGAAAACACAAAAAAAAAAAATTTGCTTTGATAAAGTCCACACTGGACGAAACGCGTCAGCAATTACCAGTTTTCCTATTGACATTTTTATTCATATATATATATATATATATATATATATATATATATATATATATATATGATTAGCGCATAGTAAAATGCTAGTGGTAATAAAACAGTGTTTGATGTTATAACAGCTGCTGATGGTAATTTTTAAGTAAGATTTTACACAAAGATTTTCAGTGCATAAAACTTGACCACACAATAACATATTTAGTTAGAACCCACGCATCGCCAGGCGACAGACTCCAAATCTGTATACTCTCCTTTCATAATCTAGAATACAAAAATCACCCACTTACCAAGTGCAATAAACACCGATGCCAAGTTTGTAAACATATCATCACCGATAATATTACTACGTCACCCGGTACGCATATAGTAATCAGACCTCTTTATATGACTAGTGACAATTCAAATAATATATATTTACTTTTTAGCAACAAATGCCAAAAAAAAATGGGAATTATATCGATGAAACAGATACAGAATTCTGTCTTCGGTTTAATAAATATAAAAAAAATATGAACGACAACGACACCGATTTCACTGTATCTGTAACCAACCGGAGTATAGCGTTGATAACGTTAGATGTGTCCTTTTATTGTGTTCATTTAAATGCCAACAAGAACGCCGAAAGGTAGAATTAAAATACATTTTTAAAATAGATTCAGAAATTCTAATATTAAACATGTTTAGGCATACTCAAAGAATACATTTTTACATCTTCTAGAAACCCTTTACAAACAGAATCGGGGCAAAAAATCTAACCAAAAACTATCAGATTTCTTACGTTAATTTCATACAAAGGCAAATAACAATTAAAACAGCAATAGCAAATTCACCGGAAAAGAAAGCCTCACTTCATTTTTTTTCTCGTCTCTTTGAAAAAGGACACAGGCGTGTCCGAAAATTCCGATTTTTAAAATCTTTTTCATCATGCTTGGATTTGATCAAAAGGCCGACTAATATACAATAAATATTATTAGTCTTATCAATATTATCATTTTTGTTGATTTTTTTTATCTTTCGTATTACTTCCATCGACGGGTTATATCTACATATTATAAGAAGTATATGTGAACTATCTTAATATTTATATATATATATATATATATATATATATATATATATATGAAGAAATATAGTCTTAAGATGTGTTAACGTTTTATGGGATAAAGTGCTCAATATCAGAGATAGAGTGTGTGAAAAAATGAACATTGAAGTCAACACTTAGAGGCGACAGTCTGTTTCATGCTAGATGCAATCGCCAGGCCTGACGATTGCATCTAGCATGAAACAGACTGTCACTATGTTAAATATTGACTTCTATATTATATTTTATATATATATATATATATATATATATATATATATATATATATATATATATATATATATATATAATTTACATAATAATTCATCATCTCACATTGTATATTGTGTCTAGTTACATTTTATACTATACGAACACCGAGACTTTTTTTTATTTATATACATATATATATATATATATAATATTATGATACATGTGTTGTATTGTAACGGTCCGGATATGATTCTCGGTGGTTGGATGATCACTACTAATGAGTTCCAAAAATAGGACGAAACGGCCGGCCAGTGCTTTTCTGCATTGTGTTGGGTTTTCTACGTCTGACATGATGAATTATTATGAAAAATTATTCAAATCCCAAAAATTTCTATTCAGTAATATATATATATATATATATATATATACACACACACACACATACACCTTTCATTAAATAATATAGACAAGTGCTGTCTATTTATTTTATGTAAATTCTTTTTATAACGTCTGATAAGTTTAATAACATTATCAGTGAACGAAGAGAGAAATTCACAATATTGATCCATATTTTTTAATCCAATCTAAGCTTTCAGCTTACATAAGCCATTGTCAAAGATCTCAATTACAA
This sequence comes from Acanthosepion pharaonis, assembly GCA_903632075.3. Lineage (NCBI taxonomy): Eukaryota > Metazoa > Mollusca > Cephalopoda > Sepiida > Sepiidae > Acanthosepion > Acanthosepion pharaonis. Next base: position 817,168 of record CAHIKZ030000845.1, read on the forward strand.
CATATTAAGCAACATATTGTAATTATAAACAGATACTGAAAGGCCGAAACGTTGTAATAAATATGGCGACAAAGATGAGGCATTATTTACATTATTCTGACTATTGTCCTCATCTTTGTCGCCATATTTATTACAACGTTTCGGCCCTTCAGTATATGTCTATAATTCTGAGATGAGGTATCATGCAGACTATTTACATTATTCGGACTATTGTCCTCATCTTTGTCGCCATATTTATTACAACGTTTCGGCCTTTCAGTATCTGTCTATATTTCTGATATGAGGCATTATTTACATTATTCAGACTATTTTCCTCATCTTTGTCGCCATATTCATTACAGCGTTTCGGCCCTTCAGTATATATCTATATTTCTGAGATGATGTATTACGTACACTATATACATTATTCGGACTATTGTCCTCATCATTATCGCCATATTTATAACAACGTTTCGGCCTTTCAGCATCTGTCTCTATTTCTGAGAAGAGGCATTATTTACATTATTCGGACTATTGTCCTCATCTTTGTCGCCATATTTATTACAACGTTTCGGCCCTTCAGTATCTGTCTATATTTCTGAGATGAGGCATTATTTATTCTATTACATTATTCGGACTATTGTCCTCATCTTTGTCGCCATATTTATTACAACGTTTCGGTCTTTCAGTATCTGTCTATATTTCTGAGAGGAGGCATTATTTACATTATTCGGACTATTGTCCTCATACTTGTCGCCATATTTATTACAACGTTTCGGCCCTTCAGTATCTGTCTATAATTCTGAGATGAGGTATTATGTACACTATTTACATTATTCGGACTATTGTCCTCATCTTTGTCGCCATATTTATTACAACGTTTCGGCCTTTCAGTCTCTGTCTATATTTCTGAGATGAGGTATTATTTACATGATTCGGACTATTGTCCTCATCTTTGTCACCATATTTATTACAACATTTTGGCCGTTGTACGCTCCGGCCTTCTTCAAGTGGTTGGAATGTCGTACTGGACCCTTTATTTCGCTCACTGGGGTAGACTGTTCTAATTCCACGTGCCATGTCTAATGGATGTCAGTTATCATTTAACTCCTGTTAATTCTCCTCGCCAAGTTCTCCACTAACCTTAACAGTTCGACATTCCAATCAGGAAAATGTTTTGACAATGACGGCAAAAAATAGTTATTTCATTTCTCTGATTCAGTAAATTTTTCATTTTTTATATTTATATATATATATATATATATATATATATATATATATATATATATATAGAGAGAGAGAGAGAGAGAGAGAAAGGTTTTTGAACAGAATATTCAATATATATATATTCTAAGAAACTATATATATATATATATATATATATATATATATATATATATATATATATATATATATATATATATATATCAGTGCATGTTCTATGCGTGTAGGTGGCAGTGGGTAGAAGTAGTATCTTTGTTACTTGGCTGCTACACTTATTATTAAGATGGACGGGCAACACTGGTCTTCACCCATCCTCTAAGTCTCCATGCGCCAAACCCTGTAAACCGCTTCAGCAGGAGGCGGGCTAAATCACGTGAAATTACCATCGAAAAGCGCTGCACTCTTCCGTGCCCTGGTAGTACCGGAGATGTATAGCTCCGTGATAATAAAATCTGAGGGGCATTGTGTTCGTGGCAAATATTTGCACCAACTCCTTGTTATCAGCACTTCCAATAAGTGTGGCTGGTTTTACCCAAGCCTTCACCACCCTAAACAAATCTTTTGTGTGGATAGTCTGTAGTTCAGTTCTGTGTTCCTTTTTTGCTATTCCACCTGAGCAACAAGTCCACTGGCGAGAGAGTTAAGGCGATGGGAACAGGTACAGGATTAAAAACTGAACTGAAAGACACTCATACTTCGAAAAGGACGGGAGAGGCCATCATCATCATCATCATCATCATCTATTGTCAACTGCTACATTGGAACATGCAAGTTGCCACCACAAAAATGCATATTTATTTCGATGTCTAATTTAGACATCTCATCAGGTGGTTAATATTGGTGGTATTACTTGCATATTCCAATGTAACAGTTTATACTAAATATCTATTGCTCTACTTGAACCCTTTTTTAAATTAATGTCATGAACGCTTGAATTTTTATTCTTTTCTTTCTTTTACATTTGTATATAATGTGTACATAAAGTTCGTGTGCACTTTTAAAAATTCATAACTTTATTTGTATTTGCAGTAGAAATAATCAGTAAAAAATGTTATAAAATTTAATCTACCTAGTTTTAAGTATAGCTAAATTAACTAATGTGATTTCAGGCATTACTGTAAATCAGTTGGCAAATGTTTTTGCGTGAACTGCAAAATCGTATTACCTTTTGTATTACTAATGATGGAGGACATGTGGAAACTTAAATAAAATTTCAATAAAACCTTAAAAAATATAGATGTACTTCTTTCTAATCCTTTTTTAAATTATTTCTATCGCAAATACAAATAAAGTTATAAATTTTTAAAGTGCACACGAACTTTATGGACACCATATATATATATATATATATATATATATATATATATATATATATATATATATATATATATATATGTAAGCAAATATATGGATATAGATCCGACAGTATGAAGAAAAATATACTGAAAAAACAAACAAAAATCCTAACATCCTTTTCTAGCAAGATTAATGATCGACAAACGTACATATAAGTTTTAGATCAAAATAAAATTCTTTTCGTTTTTCATTCAAAATACTCAAATTTTAGGAATACGTTTTCACAACATCGCCCACGTGACGACGACGTGATCATATTTAAACGGAACGCTGATCTTATAAAAGATTTCAGTTATCTGTTTGGATTGGTATTGCTTTTATGTCCATCGTCTTTTTCATATTGAATTGTATATGGTCTATGTTAATTATGTTTTATGAATATGTCCTGAAGATGGTCTGTTAGACCGAAACGTCCGACGTTGACATTAAACATTAAAACAGCATAATCGCATATTAGGATTTTTTTTGTTTTTCAGTATATTTTTTTCATATATATATATATATATATATATATATATATATATATATATATATATACTCTGTATTGAGCACTTTTTTAAGAATAGTATTTTTTGGTTATCGGAATCACCAATCCTATACTTGGATATATATATATATATATATATATATATATATAGAGAGAGAGAGAGAGAGAGAGAGAGAGAGAAATTTGAACAGAATATTTTGCTTCTTTGTACGAATTACGTCAATCTGAATCTTGAAAAAACAAACTCTTCAATTAAATTATTATTACAGTTCCGTACCACCTACCCCTACCCAATTCCAAATGGAGACTGTTTGATAACCGTCATAATGATACGTGGGTGGATAACATCATTGCCATCCTGAGGTCGACGGTAGCGGCGTTGTTGTTAACCATTGTACGAGTACAAAGCAAACAAACCCAACCAATCACAAAAAATAGTCGATCAAATCTCATTGAGAGTATTCTTGTATTTGTTTCTTAGATTCAAGTACTGCAAGTAAATAATCTTGTCTATTAATTCCTTTTATGGTGTCGCTACCGTGGAATAAATTCTCAAAGATCCAGATAGCAATGGTAATAATGGCGTCAAAGTGATAATGATGATGACAGTGATTTAAAACTGGGGAGAATGAAGACGACGTTGATAACGAGTTGATTAATGATACAATTGCTTACTCAGCTTATCATAGCTTGGCACAAGGTCAAGCAGTGAAGCTTATAATTATGTTTCTTCCTTCTTTCCTTAGTCGGTTAGTTAGATAGCACATATGTTACGACCTGTGAATACCTCAGAAATAATGGCCTATTCAGTTTTGGTCTCAAGGAAAGACAGAAAAGACATCAAAGACGTTGACTGGTTTCAATGAGAAAAAAATTGTTTGTTTGCTAATAGAATAACAAGTTTGATATAGCCGGTAACAAGTACTGTTCGCTTGACTATTGGCAACTCTGTAATTATACGTTAAATAAGTCTTCTATTCCTTCTGTCTTCATTTAATTTGAGGTGTTAACATCTTTCGCTGATAAATCAAAATGTGTTGCTTGTAAATTCTCTTCCAATTCTACTCTTGATTCAACGGAAGCATATTTACCTTGATTTTCCAGTTCTAACACAGTTCTTATACGCATATAACACAGTCCTTGGTTTCTATTATCTCTAAACTGGATCCTCACAAAGCATATTGACTTGGTAGTATCCCTGCAATAGTCCTTAAGAAATGTGCTCCTGAACTGGCTCCTCTTCTCAGTAAGCCTACTTTCCTGCTCGTTAGAAATAATATTATGTAGTTACTGTCTTTAAGAACTCAGGTGAACCCTTAGATCTTTCTAACTATCGGCCTGTTAGTCCTCTATTTTTGTCAAAATACTAAAGGCGCTAATCTACTCTGGATTGGGTAAGCATCTGAGTTTTCCTTCAGATAAACAATATGGCTTTCGATATTCTAGGTCAGCTGCTGATGTATCTAAGGTTACTGCTGAGAGAGTATCACGTATTAAATAAGAATAGTAAAGCTCAGACTGTTGCAATGGATATATCGAAATCATTTGCCAGGTTTAATGTGTCTCGAGTTTTTGTGATAACAGAGGGAAATAAATAAAGAAAAACTTGTAGATAAGTAATGAAATAGGTTTACTAAAAGAAGGTACACCTAGCAATTGACCTAATGCTAACTCGGTATTTACCCGAGCTCCCCACAAAGCGGGATGTGGTACAAGGCTGGTTTAATGTGGATTTTTCAGAGCTCGTAAGCCTCGAGAAAAATCCCGCGTAAACCTCGTAATAACGGAGTCGAGTTTGTCTACCTCCCCAGACGAGACATTGCACCTTCGCCATAGCCTCGTCTGGGTTTATCTTGGAGGCAGAGAATTCGACTATGACTAAGATCTTAGCGCGGATAAGACCTAATGCTAACTCGCTATTCACCCGAGACCTCCCCACAAGGCAGGATGTGACACAAGGCCGGTTTTTTAGGTGGAGAGTTCTGAGCACGTAGGCTCAGTCAAAAATCACCCGTCTATCCTGTATTCACAGGGTCGGGTTTGTCTACCTCCCCAAACGAGACACTGACCTTCGGCATAGCCTCGTCTGGGATCCTCTCTGCTCGGAGGCAGAAAGTTCGACAAGCACTAAAAGCTTAGCGCGCGGCTAAGGCATAATGCTATCTCTCCTCAACTCTGTTTATTTACAGATATAGACGATTCTGTTGATTTATGTCCTCTATGACAAGGGTTTAGCATTCTTCTTTACAAGTTGAATGGCTATGGTATTTCAGGACAAATTTTTGATCTGATTCAGTCTTTCTTATGAAATCGTGAAATGAAAGTTATCTATAACGGCCACTCATCTAGATCTTTTTGCATTAATTCAGGTGCCCTCCAGTCATCTATTTTTAGACCTACGTTGTTCCTAATTTTCAACAACGACATTCTTGATGTCATCTGTTCTCAACTCTATACTTATGACACAGCTATTTACTCCTGTCTTAAGAGTAAATCTGATTGGGTCAATATGGTCAAAATGTCAACCGATCTCAAAAATTACTTACAATATGTTGTGAACTGTGACAAGGAATGTCTTGTTAATTTTAACGACTCAAAAAGAAAACGACTCTCTTTTAATCATCTAAACCCTTTTTACCTTCCGTCAGCATAGAGAAAACGAAAAATAATGAAAAAGGACTTTGTAAGCTGGTTAACTATCAAGAAGACAGAGAATAAAAAGCAGAAGAAGAAAAAGAAGAAGAAGGAGATGAAGAAGGAGGAGGAAGAATAGAAGAAGAAAACGAAAAAATGATGAATAATATACGACATAAGCTGGTTGACCAAGAAGAAGAAGAAGAAGAAAAAAAAACTACGATATAACTTGGTAAACGACCAAGAGGAAGAAGTAGGAGGAGGAGGAGAAGAAGAAGGAGGAGGAGAGATGATGATGGTGGGAGGAAACGAAGAAAACTAATGAATAATGTACGATATAAGCTGGTTAACCACCGAGAAGAAGAAGAAGAAGCAGAAGAAGAAGAAGAAGAAGAAGAAGAAGAAGAAGAAGAAGAATGAGGAGAAGAAAGAGAAGAAAACAAATATATTACGATATAACTTGGTAGACGACCAAGAGGAAAAAGCAGAAAGAGGAGGAGGAGGAGTAGGAAGAGGAGAGAAGATGAAGGAGTGGGTGGAAGCGAAGAAAACTGATGAATAATGTACGATATAAGCTGGTTAACCACCGAGAAGAAGAAGGAAGAAGAAGAAGAAGAAGAAGAAGAAGAAGAAGAAGAAGAAGGAGGAGAAGAAGAAGAAGAAGAAGAAGAAGAAGAAAACGAAAATAATGAAAAACTACGATATAAGCTGATTAACCATGGAGAAGAAGAAAAGAGTAGTAGGAGGAGGAGAAATAGAGGGAAGAGAACAACAACAACAACGAGACGAAAAATAATGAAAAACTACGATATAAGTTGGCAAGCTCATATTAAAAAAATCGAAGAAATGAAAAATGAAGGAGAAAAAGATATGCTTAATAAAAAAAAAAAGATCGGAATTTGTGGTCAGTGATGATCACCCATTTTGTGGTAACCTAGGGAGGATTACTGAATAGAACAATCAAACGAAGGTTAGTAATGAACGATAATACTTAGGACAAGAACAACACATGTAAGATTCGCCAGCGGCGCGTAGAATAATTAATCAACTGCTAGAAATGAGTCAAGTGAATTTCACAATGAATCTGCAACTGCAGACCAACATGCAGTATTTACTACTGTATGTATGTGAATGGGGACATACCCATTATCGTCCGTAAGTATGCTAGAATACATACACTGAACAGATATGTTTCATAAAAGAAAAAAAAAAGGAGAAATACTCCCTTCCGAAATACTATATATTGCTCCTATAACGAATAGTTGAGCTCTCTAGGGGTTAATCCTTCTGGGAATTGTAACTTCCTTTACTACCTACCATCAGGGATACGTTATGTCCGGAATCCTCTCTAAAAAATATTCCATATCCTTCTGTTCACTCGTTCAATCTGACTCTCACTGATAAAATAGTTGATTTTGTGAAAAGATTACGATGGCAAGCGCATTTCTACCCCAAGCCCATTCCGAAACACCAAATCAGAAATACGAAACCTACAATCTAAAAACTCAAAAAGACTCCACCTTTCTGCAAAACCCTTTTTGAAAAAGACTTGTTTAACATAGTTAGAAAAATGAAATTAAGTAAGTAGTTCAACCAATTTCAAGAAAAATTAAACAAGGACATAAAAATTATTAAAAACTCCAAAGACACACATATATATATATATATATATATATATATATATATATATATGAATATATATGTATATATATGTGTATATATATATGTGTATATATATGTATATATATATATATATATATATATATATATATATATATATATATATATATATATATGTGTGTGTGTGTGCGTGTGTGTGTGTGTGTATTTATATATATATAACCATATATACATATGGTTAGAGCTGACAAATTTAAAAACATTTATAAATGTAATCCCTCCCACTACCATAAAATTCTCACGGACAAAATAACAAACACATATAAACGAGATAGATATAACAGTAGGATCTTCGAGATCGGTAATGACTTATCTATAATTTTAATATTTTGGATAGAATGGGGAAGATCCATACCAAAGATGCTCACATTTTATCTAAGTACCACAAACCTAACTTCGCTAACAATATAGAGTCTAGACTAATAAATCCTACTAAAACTGAACTAGGTCTAATCTCCAAAAATATAATTAAAAAAATAATCGATAAACTATTAATTACAACCTGTGATAATCTTTGGAAGCATTCGTCGGATACTATCAAATGGTTTGCCAATATGAGTGATAAAGAAAAGCAACTTTTATTAAGTTTGATATAATAGATTCTTATTCTTCTATCTCCAGGGACCTCCTAATTAATTGTATCAACTTTGCGAAAATGGAGATAACGGATGATGTGACTAATATCATCTTAACTGTTATGAAATCACTTTTAACACTTAACAATTCTACCTGAATTAAGTGCCGTAATGGCGATTTTGATATCCTTATGGGAGCATATAATTCAACCCAGGTTGCTGATCTAGACTGTTTTTATATTTTAGATATACTAAGTAGAATTGTAGATCCTAAACTAGTAGGTCTATATAGAGATGATGGACTCATTTCCGTTCCCAATAGCAACGGTCTACTAACTGCGAAGTTACAAAAGAAAATAATTAGGGCCTTTAAATTACTAGGGTTTAGGATTGAGATTGCTTCTAACCTCAAAATAGTAGATTATCTAGATATCGCCCTTAACCGTAATAATAATACCTTTAAACCTTACCATAAAAAGCATGAAACCCCCCAACTATATTAATATTAATTCTAACCACCGTTATGCCATTGTGAAATAGATAGCCATTATTGTCGGCACTAGAATTAATAAACTTTCGTCTAACATAAATATCTTTAATAAAAATAAGGAATTGTATGAAAAGGTTTTAAAAATAAATTATCCTACTTAATTCCACATAAGTAACACTGAAGTATCTAAAATAGGTTGTAGACATAAAAATAGAAAAAATTATTTGATTCACACCCCCCCCCTTCTGTAATTTATCCAATACTTATATCGGACAGCATTTTCTGAAGTTAAATAAATAAATATTTTCACAAAAACCACCCTCTAAGAAAAACGATCAAAATAAGTTATTGCTGCATCAATAACATGTACAAAATTATCAACTCTCATAATAACTATATTTTAAGTAAATTCTTTGGAACTAACAATAAACCTGGTTTAGAACCCCCTCTGTAATTGTAGATATAGAGAAAATTGTCCAGTTGAGGGAAAATGCAAATCCACTAAGGTGATATACTAAGCAACCACTTACCCCAAAGAAAAAAGGTTAAATCATAATGTTTACATTGGAATTTCTGCGGGGGCAATAGAAACAAAGACGTTACACTCATAGGTACGCTTTCACCAACCCAAAATTAAAATATCAGACAGCTCTTTCCATAAAATTTGGGGAACTGAAAAAGAAAGGTCTGAACCCTCAGATAGATTGGAAAATTATAGGTTTCGTTCATACTCCTAATCGTCTTAAGAATAGGTGTGACCTATGTTTAGAAGAGAAAATTAGAATAAAATTCAATAATCAAAAAAAATTATTAAATCAAAGGAATGAATTAGTTCTAAAATGTCATAGAAGTAGATTTAAACTTCTATAATATTATTGATTTTACTTTATTTTTAATTATCTAGCCCTTTTAATGTTAAACATATAACTATAGTTATTTCTATATTTTGCCTTCTCAATATCAATCCTACCTTATAACTATCAACTACTTTAAGAACTCCATTTTCTTAGATTACTTAATTCTTTATACTTATTCTTTGGCTTTTTTTTTTTTTTTTTTTTTTTTATATATTACTGGGTATGCTTGTATTCTTAATAATTTAACTTAGGTTTAAAATTTTAAATGGATAATATAATTATCGTTAAATTATTTTTTTATTTTTATTCATTGATAATATTATTTTTTTATTTATTCTTTTTTAATATAAACTATCTAAATATGATTTATTGTTAATCTTGTTATATATCTTATTTATAAGCATATTTTGGTATATTTTATTGGGAACAACATTTTTATATAATTAATAATTAAAAAATTCCTTTTATAAAAACTTTTTTTTATCGCCTTTCTTTTAGTTTCGCTTCATGTTTCTTATAACCCCAATTTGGGGTCTTAAGGTTAATATCTGGGTTGAATTTATGGAGCTTCTTTCATTTTAAGACATGTAACTTCCGCCCTTCCTTAACACTATTCGGACAGTCTGTCCTGTCTAGGTCTCGATATAGGTAGGCTCTGTATCAATTTTTTTAACTGCTGTCTTTGTTAAATATTAAATTTTAAATCTCTAGTTCCGACACTGAATACAGTCCGCCGTCCGAGTTGAATAAGACTGACGCACTTATTGTCAGCTAAAATAGACTATAATCATGAGGTAATTTTTGATTTATCTGTTGTGTAATCTATATGCTCTGTTATAATAAATACATTGAGCTCTTTTTGTGGATCAGTTTTAATTTTTTATATTATTAGGATCCACTTGGATCATTTACCAACGGATTTATTACCTGTACTATATATATATATATATACACACACACACACACACATATATATATATATATATATATATATATAGTGGTGAATGACTTATGCAGAACCAACCACACTTTGTGAAGGGCACACTTTTTACACAGACTTGGTGAACTACGTGCCGCGAGGTCCCCAAACAACCCTCCGCAGGTTTTGAATTCAGAGTTATCCTTCATCCAAGGCTATATGATCCAGTCTGTCCTGCTATTTACCCATAGGGAGAATAAGAGGATTAATACCTTTCCCAAGACTATTAGTACGTAAGTGAATGCAATAGATTCGACTGGAATTCGAACTCGGCTATCTGCTACTCCACCGTGCCTTCAAATCCTTTAAACAAATCATATGTGCTTTCGGTTCCTAGAGAACTGAGCTGCTTGACCCTCATATATCGAATACGACGGAGAGTCCACCACCACCAATATATATATATATATATATATATATATATATATATATATATATATATATATATATATATATATATATATAGATCAATATATATATATATATATATATATATATATATATATATATATAAGAAATGGACAAAGTCCGACAATTTATTTATTAATAAATAAATTGTCGGACTTTGTCCATTTCTTAATATATGACGTCATTTGTTTACATTTGATACGCCAGAGCAGTTATGAATGTACGATATTCATGGAAGATTGAAGTTTATAAGCAGTAAATTCGGCCTTGCCTACCGGTAAGGCACGTCAGCGTAAATGACTGTTCCGTATAGGATGCAGGTTCGAATCCTGTCAAAGGACGAATATTTTCTATGAAAATTTCTCGGACATCCAGGCCGGTAAATGTTATTTAATACTGTTTATTATAAATAGAGCATTTACTTAAATACTTGTATCTATAAAAAAAAGAACGTTAAATATAAAAAATATATATATATATATATATATATATATATATATATATATATATATATATATATATATATATATATATATATATATATATATATATATATATATATATGAGAAGGCACGATGAATAGTGGCTCAGTTTGAGGAATCGGAGAGCCGAGTTCGAATTCAGTCGAATCCATTACATTCACTTACGGGCTAATAGCTTTGTGAAAAGTATTAATCCTCTTCTTCTCCCTCCACTTATAGGTAAATAGCAGGACAGACTGGGTTCTATAGACTTGGAAGGCAACTGGTCTAGGAGAAGGACAATTCTGAATTGAAAACCTGCGGAGGTTGGTTTGGGGACCTTGTGGTACATAGTGCACCAGGTCTCTGTATTCGACCCTATAAAATTGTGGTTGGTTCTGCACAAAGCCTTCACCACTATAATCAAATCATATGTACTGGCGTTTGGCTGTTGGTTTCTAGGAAACTTCCTGGCCCTTATACGTCAAATACGACGGGAGGGTTCACCATATATATATATATATATATATATATATATATACGTCATATAGCTATTTTCTAGAAACTGCCTGACCCTCATACGTCGAATACGACGGGAGGGTATACATATATATATATATATATATATATATATATATATATATATATATATATATATGTCATATAGCTATTTTCTAGAAACTTCCTGGCCTTATACGTCGAATACGACGGAGGGTCCCCATATATATATATATATATATATATATATATATATATATCTGTCATATAGCTATTTTCTAGCCTGACCTCATACGTCAAATACAACGGAAGGGTCCACCATATATATATATATCTATCATATAGCTATTTCTTACGCGTTGCATCACAGAGGCAGCTGGTTCGAGCACTCGGTGGTTAGGAGGCCAGCTGTCAGTTGTAATTTGCTTCTCTGAATGACAGGATAAAGAATACACTGAGATAATATGGAATCATACATATACTATTTTATGTCCAAACGTACACAGTTTGGCTTGAAGACAAATAGGATATTTCTTAAGACATTTTTATTTTTATACGTTCTTTTTATAGATAAAAATATTTAAGTAAATGTTCTGTTTATAATAAATATTATTAACATATACCAGCCTGAATATCGGAAAAATTTTCATAGAAAATATGCGTCCTCTGACAGGAATCAAACCTGTATCCTATACAGAACCGTCATATAGCCTGACGTGCTTTTACCGATTGGGCAACAGAGGAGCGTTCAGTTAGCAAGGTCGGTTTTACTGTTTTTAAAAAGAACGTATAAACATAAAACATGTCTTAAAAAATAATTGTCGGACTTTGTCCATTTCCTAAAATAGCATATTCTAAACGGGACTAAATTAATTTGAATGATATTAGCTTTTGTAGTAAATTGCCGTTTTGATCAGACAGGCATCGAAAAAGAATGAATTTTAAAATCTTGTTGGAAGGTCATTCATTATCTTTCTTGTTGATTACGTAAAAGGCAAACGCGATTAAAGACTCGAAACTTGCTGCGATAAATTATCGCATTTAAATGATTATATTCTTCTTTTTGTTTTTGTTCAGAAACGCTTAAGTTTCTTCAAAAGCAAACGTTGCAAGTTTTCATTATTTTTATTGTTCTTGTTTTGTTGAGCGGGAAATTAAATTTTTATTTAAGAAATAATTAAAAAAAAGCACAGTGATAGAATTTTACTCATTTATAAGTGATATTTTATTTAATAATGTTGACGTAAACTTTGGAAAAAATGTTTATCATTTTTAAGTGAACATGTTAAGACTCATTATAATTTGGAATACGATTTAGAAAGTCATTCTAACTTTATATAAGATGGCTCCCTGAGCCGCGCCAGGAATTTTTTCTCGGCGGAGTAAATCCTTCAAATCTACAAATCAACCATTCGCCCTTGCATGGAGTATTGATGCCATATATGGTCTGGTGCACCTTCTATTTTACTCAAGGTCCTTGATAAAATCCAGAGACGGATATGCAATGTAATTGGCCCTGATCTGGCATCTCATCTGCAGTCGCTCTGTCACAGACGTGCCGTCGTCTCCCTCTGTCCTTTTTACAAATACTTTCATGGTAACTGCTCCAAGGAGCTGCTTTCGATGGTTCCCAAACTTCATGAATTTAAGCGTTCTACTTGGCTGGCATCTCGTTCACACCCTTTCACTGTCGAAACTGTTAAATGTAGCCGTCTCTTCTACTCCAAAAGCTTCATGTCTCGCACCTATCGCCTGTGGAACTCCTCCCTCTTCCTGTTTCCCTGATAACTATAATCTCCAACTATTTAAATGTAATGTCAATCGACGTCTCCAGATGCCATGATCTATCCCCTATTCTTCTCCTCATCCTTTCCTCTATCACTCCTATCTGCTCTCGCTCCAACTCTCTGTAACCCCCTGCGTGCTAGTGTCTTCCCGCCTTGCTTGGGGGTGAAACGCTTAAAAAAATACACACGCCCACACGTACACACACATACACACACACATGCACAAATTTGGATCGTATAATCATTTATTTTGTCTAATGTCACCACAAATGTATCCACACTTTTCCGTTGTCTGTTTTTTTTTAAATTTAGATCAACAAATCGGTAATCGATTTATGCAACTGGTAATAATTCATATTTATCTATGTTTCACTCATTTAAAAAGTTATTTAACTTCTCTCTTTAAAACTTCTCTCTTTTAAATTTTATTCTTCACCCTCACCTTAAGGCCTTTCCTGTTCGTCTTTCTTCCGTTACACCCTCTCTCTATAGCTTTAATACATTTCCCTCTCACCCTTGTTTCTCACTCCCACGCATACACTGTTACTGAAATTTTCTTTTTTTTATAGATATATTTTCTGTTTTGTTTTTGAATTTGTAGGTCTGATGAATTGAATCGTGAGTACGATTCCAATGTAATAAATTATAACCATGGAATATTAGTGTTTGAGCCTTTTATATTATATATATATATATATATATATATATATATATATATATATATATATATATATATATATGGACATTAAAGTCAACACCCAGAGGTGACAATCTGTTTCATGCTAAAATGTAATCGTCAGGCCATATACGTTGCATTTTTATTCGACTGTTTATATATGCAGGTCACTGATGCATTGTGGGTAGTATATTGTATTATTTTAACGGTTATTCTGATGAACGGAAACGGTTATGTTTTGAATTATTTTTGGGTCTATATGACCTGACAATTACTTTTACGCATGAAACTGACTGTCACCACTGGGTGTTGACCTCAGTGTCCACTTTTATATTTACATACGCTCTATCCCTAACATTCAGCACTTCAACACACAAATGCCTTAAAACTATATTTTATCATTATATATATATATATATATATATATATATATATATATATATATATATATATATATTGCGTGAGTGTTCATGCTTTTTAAATTATTGAGTTCATCTGAAATTAATTTTCAAATACAGACGTTCCTTTTCAATCGTTATTTTCGTGGGTGGACCAAAAGAAAATTAGTAAACATTGTCTTCGTGACATTACTGTATTTTTTCCTCTCGGAAAAAATATGCTTTTTTCAAGTGGGAATATAATTCTCTTTCTCGAAAAATAATGTACTTATAAAACGTGAAACTATAACATTCTTATCCATAGGCAACTGAATACAGCAAATATTTTAAAAGAAACTCTTAAATTAAAACACCAATTTTTTCACTGTTTGTAAACGACAATAATCATGGACATTAACGCTATTTTATGTTATTTATATAATCTGTTCGCTTTAAAAAAAAATGGCTCCAATCTGTTATGTTCAATTTTTCTTTATGGTACTTTACATATGAAGCGGATAAAGCCGTTAGTTAGATTCAGTGACAGGACCCAAAGCGTTTGAGTTCAACACATGGTTAAAGTGGTGGAGAACTTGAAGAGGGGAATTAACAGGAGATAACTGACAACTGACATCCATTAAAACATGGTACATGGAACTAGAACAGCCTACCCCAGTGAGCGAAATAAAGGGTTTAGTTCGAGATTCCAACCACCTGAAGAAGGCCGGAGCGTACAACGGCCGAAACGTTGTAATAAATATGGCGAAAAAGTTGAGGACAATAGTCCGAATAATGTAAATAATGTACATAATACCTGATCTCAGAAATATAAACAGATACTGAGGTTTATAACATCTACGATCAGAACGACTCTCATTTTCGTCACTTTAAACCAGCGTATATTCTTATAATTGTTCCATAAATTTGTACATTGGCATTCCAATAAAATAACTTCCTGAAACAATAAAACTTCACACTACCTCAAACATTACTTAGCTTTCAAACAAATAATTTTTATCTTCTGAATCTATCTCACATATCTACAATATTACTGCCACATATGGTCAGGCGCTCCATCTACTTACCTTGAGCTCCTTGATAAAACCCAAAGAGATAAATCAGCAATATTATTGGCTCTGATCTGGCTGTTCGGCTTCAGTCATTTTTCCACCGCCGTAAGTTTGCCTCTCCGTGACTTTTCTATAAATACTTTCATGTTAATTGTCCGGACAAGCTCTTCGCTGTAGTACCTAGATGTTTTCAGTTTAAGCGCAGCACTAGAGTGGCGTCGAGATCGCATCAATTTACAGTTGATCTGTCTAAATATTATCGTAAATTTTATGCTAACAGTTTCTTTTCTCGCATTTATCGCTTGTGGAACTCCTTTCCAGCCCAATGCGTTCCAACCAACTTCAATAATTTAAATACAATGTCAATCGCTATCTATTGTCCTCCTGATTATTCTTTTTGTTCCCGTTCATTAGTATGGTTTCTGTTTCTAATTCTTCCACATCGCCTTCTACCTTAATGGCTTTACTGCCTTACATGGGGTGAAATCGATAAAAAAAAACTAAAAAATAAAAAAAGAGCTTCATGTCTACCCTCAAACCTCAGGGTCACTATTATAATCTCTATGTAACCCGGAGAAACGCTTGTCTCACAGCCTGAAGCGCCTCTTGCCGCTGTCCTTACTCAGTGACCTCAGGTGTATCTGGAATCGCAGGAAATTCGGGCGCTGCATCTATTAGATACTCTGGTGTTACTTAATCTGGAATCCTGTTAAAAATTTCGAAAGCTGATTCATATGTGGTCTTACAACGCTGTGCCGAATCTGACCCTACATTCAAATCCACGGACTCCATTTGTCTGGCTATGGTCACTTCCATCCGACGTTCACCATCTCTAAGCTTCAGCACCAGAACCCAATTTTCCACATTTAATTTACGCTAAGCACCAATCACCGTGCAGATGTTGTCATGGTTACGGCACCGAATGACCAACCAATGGACTGAATTTGAATTCCGGTCGAGTTGGTACTGGTCACTTATGCACAAATATAATAAGGAATTTCTTATGTCCCCAGCTATAGGTTAAATAGAATAGCTGATTTGTCTCTTTAGCAGTTGTTTGCAACCAGTCTGGGAATAGGACAATTCAAAATCCAAAACAGTTCGTAGCACATACTTAAACTGTAACTAAGGTACGCTCAGCTATTTGCAGTACATATCACAGGTTGGTTTTTTGGGTGTTGAAAAAAAAACAAATTTGCCTGATCAGACGGGCAGGCCCGGAAACAAATAGCCATGCTGAAGAACAGAAATCAGCCTGATTTGCAATGTGCTTTTAAATCGAAACAACTCGTTAGATTTTACTCTCACGCTTCTGAATCTTTCATCGAGGAAAGAAAGCTTGGAAAATCTGGTACTCACATGACACATTGAAGCCAAGAGTGACAGAGGTAAAGAGCGAGTAAACTAACAAAACAAATGGATGTTAGAAGAGAATGGGGAAGGGATTGCTAAAAACCACGTCCTAAAGAGACACGGCACCTAAAAGAAGATTCTTGAATTCAGTGTTATCTGTTAGCTTTCATCAAGTGAGAGACCATTATTAATCGCCGTTTGAATATTGAGATAACAATGGTAAATACAGTAGCTCTATGCAGATTTTGTAAGATATCAATAGTTGTGTATAACGTCACAAATCTGTGAGTATGCTCGGCTTGTCTATTTTAGGATGGGTGATTAGATGTGCGTAAGACTCCCTTCTATTCAGAATGTTTTCAGTTAAACAGATGAAGACAGTATCTGTGGTTGTCAGCAACCATAGAAACAAAGAAAACAGCCCAGCATGCGGATTACAAGTTGGAGTCGGAAACAGTGTTTTAACAGAGAATGGAAAAGTTGGCACCGAAGACACTTTTCACAAGTTAAGCAATGTATTAATAAACAGGAAAATTTCATTGGAAACAGAGAAAAGTGGACTGAACTGTTACGTAATATCGGTACTCCCATATGGCAGTGAATAGTGAACCATCTCATCACAGCAGCGATTTTGCTGATAATACTATAAACTGAACAGGTGAGTAAAGATGAGATGGAAACAAAAGGAGACTTATAATTAACATCAGAAATATACTAGGTTAGGGTTAGAAAATGAGATGAAGAAAAGGCAGCAGAAATGTACTTCTACAGAAGGATGCTGAGATTACCATGAACACATGAGCAACGACAAAATTACAGAGAAAATGGGAACAAAAATGATACTTATTCATAAAAAAGGTTAAAATTTCTACGAAGTACAATGAGGAAAGTTGGCTTAGAAAACCTAACACTCACAGTAGATAGCGAATACAAAAGTAACAAAAGACAGCAGCATATAACCTACCTAACGAGGTTATGTAAATGGTTTTTAGAACAGGGATTAGGAGAGATAGCAAAAAAGAAAAAAAAATTACTAAGATCTACAGAAGATAGGAAACTGTGAAGAACCACGAACTCCCACATCCTGAAGTGACATAACACTGAGAAGAATAAGAAGGCTAGAAATCCCCAAAGAGTTCTTAGAAAATAAAGAAGTTAAGGCATATGTAATTTCCACAAGAAAAATGGAGGGTATTATATAAAGTTCAGTTAAATAAAGATGTAAAAAGAATGTAAATGAAGAATATTAAATAATAACAACAAAGATGAGGACAATCGTCTGCATGCAAAAAATTTAATTAATAACTATTCATCCCAGACATTCAGACAGAAATTAAGATTAATGTTAAATTTATACCTTTCAACCTTTCTATTCCATTAAGTAACTGCAGAGGATTTTGTACATGCAATTGTTTTTCTTTTTTGTTTTTTTGTTTTTTTTTTTCAAAGTATTAAGAAACAGTTAAAAACAAAGAAAAGAGTAATGAACTGTTACCTAATGTCACTCCTCCTATGGGCTACTGAGTACTGGACCATCTCCGTACAGTTGAAACATAGGCGATAAAAAAGGTGCTTCTACAGAAGTATGCTGATAAAACTATAAACTGAACAGGTGAGTAAAGGTGAGATGGAAACAAAAAGGAGACTTATACTTAACATCAGAAATATACTAGGTTAGGGTTAGAAAATGAGAACAAAGGATTGGGAAATCTGTAACTTACAGGTTGATTGAGGGCAAGAGGAACAGAAGAAAACAACGCATAACCTACCTAGAGAATTGAGTAAATGGTTGGTGGAACATGGTTTAGGAGAGATAAGAAAAAGACAAAATTGTCTACGAAGGACAGAAAAAGTTATTTTTGCAGGTGAACATCTTTGCTGATATGAAGTTTAAGTTTGAAAAAAGAACAATATGGAAGTGTCTTACAGACTTTTTAATCATGTTCTCCCATGAAAGGCAAGAAAGCCACTAAGACATAAGAGTTTACTGAATGTAAAAGGTTATGAAAAAAGAAACATTATTAAGGAGTGGAAACAATAGAAGAGTAATCAAGAAGACAATAGATGATGATTGACCGTGTAATTAAAGTTGGCTGGAAAGCATAAATCTGGAAGAGTTACACAAGCTAGAAGGGCTAGAGAAGAAATTGTTAGTATACAACCTACGCTTATATCTAACCAATTCTACTATGAGGCGTTGTCGCTAACCTAGTATTGTGTTTAAATTTATAACGTCTTGGTACCATAGCGAAGAGATGCCATGAAAGTATTTATAGAAGAGGCACAAGGAAACTACATTACGGCGATTGGAAAGTTACTGAAACAGAGATAACAGATCAGGATGAATAATATTGCTGATTCTTTGGATTTCATCAAGATTCTATAATTATACAACAGGAGCACTGGATCAGATGTGACAGCAATATTCAAAGCATGAACGAATAGAAGAGTAGCACTACACCGTGAACCAACATTCTTATGAGCAAGCCTAGCAATGAATTCAATATAATCTTTCAATTTCATGTCAGCCAAGAATGTAAACCCGTAAAAGCACAATGAGTCACTCTCCTGAAGGTTAACATCAGCCATGCTGATGGGAGGCAATGACTGAAAACATGGCATAACATATCTAGGCTCGCTTCGATCGAGATGAAAATCATCTGTTTGGCTCCTCATCAAAATCTCACTTCGTAGGAAAGTCTTACATTATTCTATGTATTGTATTCCGTCAGGAAGTGGGCGTTAATATTTCTCTACAACTTCCTATGCTTTGTAAGTCTTAGTAAAGCCAGTCCCTTTTCTGACATACATCTACACATGACTGTGTTGTAACCTAGGGAAGGTTACTGAACAGAATAATCACACGAAGTTTGGTAATGAACAGTAATACTTAGGACAAGAACAACACATATAAGATTCGTCAGCGGCGCTTAGAAGTAGTCAACTGCTAGAAGTGAGTCAAATGAATTCCACAATGAATCTCCAACTGCCGACCAACATACAGTATTTACTGCTGTATTTATGTGAATGGGGGCATACCCATTATCGTCCGTAGGTATGCTGCAGCATTATCTATCTAGCTAGCTACTTGTTGTAACCTACGGAAGGTTACTGAATAGAATAATCAAATGAAGGTTGGTAATGAACGATAAAACTTAAGACACAAAGAACACATATAAGATTCGCCAGCAGCCCGTAGAAGAAGTATTCAACTGCTAGAAGTGAGTCAAGTGAATTCCACAATGAATCTCCAACTGCAGGATATTTACCAACCACCCCACGCCATCAGATGTGGCACAAGACCAAATTTAATGTCGAGTGTCCGAGCCCGTGGACTCGGCCAAAAATTCTACGTAGACCCCTTATAAAACAGGGTCGGGTAGCTGTTTCCCGAGACGAGACTCCGCCCTTCGAAATAGCCTCGTCTGGGGATCCTCTCTGGCCGGATACAGAGTGTTTGACCAGCACAGCTGGAGACGAATCTCCAATTGCAGGATATCTACCAACGGCCCCACGCGGTCGGATGTGGCACAAGGCCGAATTTAATATGGGTTATCTCAGTCAAAAATTCCCTGTAGACCGCATATGAAACGGGATCGGGTAGCTGTTTCCCGAGACGAGACTCTGCCCTTCGTCTGGGGATCCTCCCCGCCCGAATGCAGAGAGCCCGACCAGCACAGCTGGAGACAAATCTCCAACTTCAGATTAACATACAGTATTTACTACTGTACTTTTGTAAATTGAGACATACCCATTATCGTCCGTAGGTATGCTAAAACAGCATGTTAGGTAAATTAGTCCCTCTATCCACTCTTGCCTTCACTATGTCAACAGCCGAACGGTTTTGGTAATTATAACAAAGCTAAGAACATCACTGCCAAGCGAACGTAAATGATATAAATTAATCAAGAACAATTTCTTCGCTTTTAGATGGCAACAAATAAGGCTGTTCCAATAAGTTGAATCGATTTTAAATGTGAATTAAGTTTAAAATCGGTTATTGGAACACCCTTTAGATGCTTTCCGCGATCATCGTCATTCTGTGAGGAAAGACAGGTGTTCTATTAAGACCATGCCCCATAAGCATCGGTTGCTAAATCACTCTGAGATTTTCTTAGATAAAACGTCAAACTGTACGGTGCACCCAATGTCGATTACGAAGGCCCAACAGGTGAACACGTGACGGCCGAGCTGCGCGTGATATGTGGCTGCGTGTGGGAAACCTTTGAACAGAGAGTTATATAAACATCCAAGCCGGCGATAAGATGAGCAGTCACACAGACATCGCAGACGAGAATGTAAGCGCCACGTCCTGATTAGGGCTCCGGAGTCGCACGTATGCTTTCGCCTTCACATAAATACTTACCAAGAGAATTTGACGAAGTTAGAAGTTGAATAAGAGATTAGGTTTTGTGTTACCATTGGTTTGCATCGCTGTTACCTTACACCGTCGACAGCGACAGCCATCATGTTTATTTATGCGCATTTAATGGCCAGCTATTTAAACTAACAAATCTGGGATCACAATACATCTTAGTGGATTATTTAAACTATTTATATTCGGACTATTGTCCTCATCTTTGTCATCACAAATTTTCGGCCGTTGTACCGTTGTCTTCCTTAGGTCTGTATCGATCTGGTTAACCCTTTATTTAATCCATGGGGTAGAATGTTCTCGTTCCGCTGTTCATATCTAGTTTTTATTTGCATTTAGTTATTGCTCGCCCGTTTTCACTGACAAGTACACACAGCCCGACAAAGGGATTGAACTCACGATCGCTATGTAACCAAATCCATAAACCAACGCTTTAATTCTCTAGGTCATTGTCCTGAAGGGCAATTTGCTGTAGGAAGGCCGGAGGGTACACCGACTGAAACGGTGTGATAATAACAACAGTGATGAGGACAATAGTCCGAATATAGTGTAAATAGTAACTACTCGTCCCAGAAAATCAGACAGTGGAATTCACGCTGTTTTGAGGAATTATCTTAAAGTCATCTTCTTCTTCGATTCCATGCACTACACGTAAGCATTTATAAAATGCATTCCCTGCCCGAAGGATTTTTTTCTCTTTATTAAGACTCTCGAATGCACTGGCAGTAGATATAGAATCAGACTGGTTACAAAAAAAAAGATATCTCCTCAAATATGTGTATTTAGTAAATATAACGTTTGAAATGTAAAATGAATTAAGTATGTGTAAATTTTGTGAAACTCACGTGCCAGGACAATGTGATCGGCCGCCATTTTGAGTCAGGTTGTAATGGAAATGCAATTGCGAATAAACTACTAGATAAAATAATGCAGTGTAGAATAAAATGGACGCTTCAGCTGTATTAACCTCAGACATAATTGAAACATGACATCTACGACCAGAAAACAGAACTATCTCTCCTTCTTACTCTCCTTCTCTCTTTCTCTTTCTCACTATTCCTGTCTTTCTTTCTTGTTCTCTCTCACGTTTTCTCTCACTCACTCACTCTCTTTCTTTTTCCCTCCCTTTCTCCCTCTTTTTATCTCTCAATCTTTCTCTCTCTCTTTCTCCCGCTCTCTCTCCCTTCTCACTCTTTCACCCTCTCATCCACTCTCTCTCACTCTTTCTCATTCTCTTTTTTTCTCTCTTTCCCTCTCTCTCTCTCTCAATCTTTTCCCTCTCTATTTCTTTCTCCCTCTCTCTGCCTCCCTCTTTCTCACTGTCAATATTTCTCTCTCGTTCTTTCTTCTCTCTGTTTCCTCTTCCCTCTACTCACTCATTCTCTCACTCCCCTTTCACTCGTTCTCTATTTCACTCTTTCTCTTTCGCTTTCTCTCTCTTTCCCTCTCATTCTCTGTCTTCTCTACGAGCAGAAAACGGAACTATCTCTCTCTTTCCCTTTCTCTTTCCCTCTCTCTTTCCCTCTCTCTTTCCCTCTCTCTCTGTCTTTCTCTCCTTCTCTCTCTAACTTTGTCTCTCACTCTCTTTCTCTTTCTCCCTCTTTCTATCTCTCAATCTTTCTCTCTTTCTCCCTCTCTCTCCCTCTTTCTCACTCTCTCTTTCTGTCTCTCTCGTTCTCTCTCCCTTCTCACTCTTTCGCTCTCTATTTCCTCTCTATTTCCCTATCTCTCCCTCTCAATCTTTCTCTCTCTATTTCTTTTTCTATCTCTCTCACTCTCCCTGTCTCTCTTTCTCACCGTCACTCCTTCTCTCTCATTCTCTCTCTTCTCTCTCTTTGTTTTCATCTCCCTCTTCTTCTCACTCTTTCTCTCACTCCCTTTTCACTCTTTCTCTCTCTCATTCTTTCTCTTTCTTTCCCTCTACCTCTCTCTCTCTCTTCTTCTTCCTCTCCCTTTTTATCTTCCCCTCACTTTTTCTCTCTCCCCTCCCCCTTTCTCTCTCTCGTTCTTTTCTCTCTCTCTCTCTCCTTCTCCCCCCCTCTCTCTCTCTATGTCCCTCTCGCCAAATCAACGCATTGTATGAATCGCACCAGTGAACGTGACTTTGTATTTTAAATGGACTTGAAATTAACTTGCTCGCTGCAATTACTTCTTCTCCTGTACAACCTGTTCAATAATTTCCAAAAATAACCCAGCTTCGAATAACAAAGAATACGCTGCACATATGTGACTTGTGACGAAACTGCATTTTATAGATCTGTTGGGTTGAGTGCTTATTTACGTCTTCGTGTTTTGCAGTTTCCGTGTTGTTATCGTAGCGTCGTGTTCGCTAATTTGTTACGGCCATTACTTCTAACTCAACTAAAAAAAAAAAAAACAGTGTTAACCAATATTCTCCCATGTATGTGACAAGAATTCATCATTTGTTGAGGTAAAATGGCACGAAATAAATTTCAACTCCACATAGCATACCTTAGATGTGGCACAGGGCTGAAAGTATGTGGCACACAATGAGAATCGAACTCACTACTCAGTCGTAATTGTTCTAGCGAGACAAGCTTGCTAACCATAACACCGCCTCGAGGTGACAGGAATTTGCAAGCGTTGCTTAGATGTGGCACAAGGCCGAAAGTAGGGGGCACCTAGCGAGGATCGAACTCACTATTCAGTTGTAATTGTTCTAGCGAGGCAAGCTTGCTAACCATTACACCGCCTCGAGTGCCATGGATTTCGAAGCGTTGCTTAGATGTGGCACAAGGCCGAAAGTAGGGGGCACCTAGCGAGGATCGAACTCACTATTCAGTTGTAATTGTTCTAGCGAGGCAAGCTTGCTAACCATTACACCGCCTCGAGTGCCATGGATTTCGAAGCGTTGCTTAGATGTGGCACAAGGCCGAATGTAGGGAGTAACTCAGTGAGGATAGAACTCACTACTCAGTCGTAATTGTTCTAGCGAGACAAGCTTGCTAACCACTACACCGTCTCGATGTGCCCTCATATTGATTTTCTAACCGTAGCTTAGATGTGGACAAGGCCGAAATCATGAGAAACCCAGTGAGTATCGAATTCACTATAACTATATTAGCGAAACAAACATGGTAACCATCTCAGCACGCCGAGGTGACCGAATTTCAACTCCATATATCAAGAGAGAAAGCATATTAGTGCGTACACAGCTGAATGATGATGATAGCTGGCCACTCGCATTCGAGGATACCCGTCTACTAAGGTGACTAGCTAATCCCTATTGCAGACGCTTGCTCGGGCACATCGTGGCTTATATTGCAACTATACTGAGGGGATCTAGCGTGATCTTTTATCTAGCGTGATCAACAATCTGAATAAGGCCAGCACGTTTAAAATCTCGGTCACGATGATTTGTAACTTCGTGCTAGCACAGCCCTCGACGGCCCCCAAGAGTTCTGTCTACCAAATTTCATTCACAAGGCTTGGGTCAACTCATTGTATGGTTTTCAGGCACTTTCCAATGGTGTCGCACGTTGGGATCGCCTCCTCGACTAATAACCTTAAGAAGCTACCTTCTTAACGAATCGACGATGGTGAGATTCGAACCCTGGTCTCATGGTCAGAAAGCTGAATACATACGTGCCCTGAATGGGTAAAAGGAAAAATATTAACTTTAGCTACTAGGAAATGTGTTGGTGTATGTCTGTTTGTGTGTGTCTGTGGGCGATGTACCACGTGGCCGGGTGAGTAAATCCTTCTGGAAAGGAAGACATGTAAGTCTTTTTATCTACAATATTCTGGAAATAAATGAGTAAAAACAGGAAGGTTTTTTATTTTTATCCGAGCTTTTATAGAACTGAAACAGCGCCATCTAACGGACGTTTTCTCAGGCCAGGGGAAGGTAATCACCACAGACTTTTAAGTTTAATCTTTGTCAAACTTTTAAAGAATACAATTATTTTTAGACACAAGCTATGCGGACTTGCGTACTCATAAATTCAATCGTGAAAATTTAGATGACGAGAATTTTTTTATAAGTGGTGAGCCAATGTCATATATCTGGATTTTCGAGTAGTTCTTCTTTTATGCGCCGTCTCCCTTCAGGAAGTAGGCGATCATGACACTCAGGTTTTGTTGTGGCTCGTGTTTTCGAGATAACAGGGGGGAAATAAATAAGGAAGACATTCGTAGGTAAGCAATAGAAAATTAAGGTACACATAGCAATTGACCTAATGCTAACTCGATACTTACCTGAGCTCCTCACAGAGCAAATTGTGCCACAAGGCAGGTTTAATGTTGGTATTTCCAAGCCTGTAGGCCAGGGCAAAATTTCCCTGTAGTCCCCGTAATAACGGTGACGGATTTGTCTACCTCCCCAGACGAGACTCTTCCCTTCGGCATAGGCTTGTCTGGGTTCCTCTCTGCCCGAAGGCAGAGGGTTCGACAAGCACTAAAAGCTTAGCGCGCGGATAAGACTTAATGCTAACTCAGTATTGACCCAGGTCCTCCTCACAAGGAGGGATGTAACTCAAGACCTTTTTTTTTATATATATATATATATCTGAGTTGAGAAGACCTACAAGTAAAAAATCTTGTGGGTCGAATTAGCTATTTTCGAAGGAGGTAACTTTGGATTTTTCTCCTCGGGGTTCTTGATAGGCTCCAGAGGCGGATATGCAATATAATTGGCCCTATTTTGGCATCTCATTTACAGTCACTTTCTCACAGACGCGCCGTCGCCTCTTTCTGTCTTTTTTACAAATACTTTCATGGCAATTGCTCCGAGGAGCTGCATTCATTGGTTCCCAGACTTCGTGAATACAAGCGCCCTACAAGGCTGGCATCCTGCTCTCACCCTTTCACTGTCGAAACTTCTAAATGTACCCATCTCTTTTACTTCAATAGCTTCATGTCTCGCCTGTGGAACCCCCTTCCCTATTCCAGTTTCCCTGAGAGCTATAATCTCCAACTATTCAAATGTAATGTCAATCGACATCTCCAGTTGCCTTGATCTATCCACCCTTCTCCTCATCCTTTCCTCTATCACTCCTATCTCATCTTGCTCCTTCTGTAACCCCTTGCGTCCTAGTGGCTTCTCGCCTTGCTTGGGGTGAACGCTTATATATATATATATATATATATATATATATATATATTTGTAATATATATATATATATATATATATATATATATATATATATATATAATATTTATTCAAAAATTATAACATAAACATGTTATGAAATGAGTACAAAAATAGCCATTTTGTTTCAACACTTCTGGTGTTTTTCAAGTAAAACTGTTCTTTACTGAAGAGGTTCATACTATGTTGGTGTCTATCAAGGCACATGTAAGGATTTTATTTTGTAGCATGATTTCGTTAGATTTTCATAAGTCTTAAATTTAAGAACGTTCTATAATATTTTTATGGCTGTGAAAGTGAAAATAAATTATGAATAATGCTAAGTGGTGTAATTTAATGTCTAATAAATTAAATTTAGTCGCTGCTATTGCCGATTATTTAATGCAATTATTTTAATTTGGTTAATTATTTATGTATTTATTTATTTTAAATAATAATGTTTGAAACACGTCGGTAAAAAAGAGTTTTCCTTTACAGTTTATATATATATATATATATATATGAATTACTTAATTATGATTATCTCAAATTCAGATAATAATTTCTATCACTTGTATACTTGTATATCCTTGCTTGAACCGGCTTCTAATGCTCAACTTGGAGCGGCTTGGGGATAGTAGTCGTGGCTCGGAAGGGTACAGTCCTGCAGTAAGTGAAACTCGGATAAGTTCCACCACGGAATTTGTGACCGTGCAGCGCTCTATCGAGTCTAATTCGTTACTGCTCCGTCATCGAGGCCCATTGGTACTGTTGGTATGACGTTTGTCTCGTATCGTAACTGTCCGGGTTTCAATCGTCGGTAGTGAATGTGCAGTGCTGATCAGTCCAAAGTATAGGACGAAACGGTCGTCCATATCTTTCTGCATTCTGTTGAGTTTTCTTCTAGACTCGATGACTATCTCAAATACTCCTAATATTTTCTATTAGATAGATAATTAGTCAATATATATTTTTATTTTCCAAGAGGATAGAATCCAGGTAGAGCTCAATGTCCGGAACAAGAATATAATATAAAAGGCTCAAACACTAATATTCTATGGTTATAATTTATTACATTTTCGAATTTGTAGGTATGATGAATTGGATCGTGATTACGATTCAAATGTAATAAATTATATATATATATATAATAAATTCACGTAAATTTCAGAAACACGTTATTCCAAAAAAAATTCGCTTGAAGATGGAAAAGAGCTTATTTTAACTCAATTTAATTTAAATAATTTAAATAATTATATTGAAGTTTTCGGCTCTTGTTTTTGAAACATGGGACTTCTTATGTCGCGATTTGGAATCATATTTTTTAAATAAATAATTATATATATATATATATATATATATATATATATATATATATATATATATATATATATAGGTGTATTTGCGCAGCAATTTTTCATTGATACAAGTTTGATTAAAAGCCACCGAAGTTTTTTTGTTAAGGATATTTTTTTATTTATTTACTTTTTTCTAGTTCTTATAGTTAGTAATGCTCAGTTCTTGCCTGTTTCCACTGAATCCAATTACACACTTTTAGGTCTAGCTAGTATACATAAATCTTATTCATTCTTTCCATTTAATAATAAAGCGAAATTTCTGCTTGACCTTCTGGGCTACACAAGTACATTTCTATTACCATCACAGTAACAACTCCACACTGAATAAGTGTGGCTATTGGATCACATCAAGGTTCAACTTTAACTATTATGCTAAACTTAGAAAATCGCTTTTATTAGTAAACATTTTCTTTTATTAAACGTTCAAATATTTTTAGCAAAACCATCTGAGTGCTGGTCTTGGGAAAGACATTTATTTTAAACTCTTCAATTCATGACTCCCCATTCACCCATCAGCTACAAAGATGAACCTGAAAGATCCGATTTGAAACAAAACTCAGCTGAATTATTATCTTTGATATGACATTAGTTTTAAGGTCATCAGCTGATGATCACATAGAGATAATCTTACTCATTGACTTATCACCATCACCATCAGTTACAAACGTTTGTTCAAGCAATTTTAAGCGGGTATTTAACCACAAGCATTGGAATGTTAATCTTTGGAAAGGTGAGCTCTTTTGACTTTTTTTTTTTAAATTTTCTTGATACTTTTTCAAGAAATGTCACAGTTTCTAACAGACTCTGATTTGATCATCTCTTTCTTTTTGGAATTCCTGGAAGTCTTTTCTTACATTTATTGGTCCTCCACTAAAAAGACTATTGATTTTCATGATGTCTCCAAATGTCAGTTCTAGCGTCTTAATAGCAACATTATACGTTCTTATCATGCAAGCACCCAATACAGATTTAACCTTTACCATGCTAATTTCTTTCTAGAGTTGTCTCCCCTGCCACTGCATTATTTTGAGGGTACAAAAACATAAACGCCTTCCTGTTTTAAAATTGTTATAACTTTCTTTGTATTGTGCGCATAGATTTTAATTTTTGTACACTAATATTTTGATATAATGAATTATGTAATTATGCTTTGACGTTGAAAGCAAAAAAAAAAAATTGAAACCCGAAATTAAACAAATACATTAAAAAACAAATAAATAATTCAACGTACTTTAACTTTTATTAGTCCTTGTGAAGTTCTGGGGTGCAATAGGAAGCAAAATCTCTAAGATGGCTTTCATTTCGTCAAAAAAGTGACGTGTTTCCTCATGTTTAGAATTCAAAATGACGTTGGAAAACGGAAGTTTGACTTTGTTCGAAAGCAGTAAGTAGGCGATTTTCTGCTTAAAATACCGGAAATAACAGTTGACGTGTTTATTTATAGTAACCGTCTCAAGGCGACAGAATACGCCTAGGGCAGCAAGAAAAAGAATTCTACGGCGACTATTGTCGCCTGCAGTGTGGTAAAGGTTAACTATTATGCGTACCTATTGTATAAAAGAAAAAGAAATTGAACATAGAATTGTCTGTGTCAGAGGTAGCTTAGTCTAACACTGCACCTTGCCACGAAATCAAAATGTCAACCTGAAAATTCGAATCATGTTTGTAAATAGCTTCGTTAGATATGGATGTCATGCTTGGCGCCAAGCCCGGTCAGAAATATCTAAACTGTCAGTCATATACAACAACTTCCTTAGATCAGTGATAAAAAAAAGGCTTTGAGCGAGTAAAGCGTGAGGATCTTGGAAAATCCATCCTTTCAACTGGCGCTACAGAATCGCAAACAAAGAAGTGTAGCAAATAACAGAAACCAGATGTTGCCCTTACTGTCACATAAGATGATGCAGAGCATAATTCACTTCATTTTATGTTTGGCCACTCCAAGTGTCTCTGTAGCGTGGAGTGGGGTAGGTGTTGAGCGGCCATGTCTCATTTCGGAGAACATATTTATTTAACATAAATTCAAATAAAATTAAATTTATTAACACCTCTTTAAAATAAAAAAAAACAGTATCTCAGAAAAGAAATATTCAGTATTTTATTCTTTGTGCCATATCCTTTCAAGGTATTTGCGATCATGGCTCTCTATAATTTCCTGTCTTCTGTAGCTCTTAGTATATCTAGTCTTTTGCTATCTCTCCTAAATTCTCTTCTGTCGTCCATTTACGATGGATAGGTAGGTTATGCATTGTTTTCTTCTGTCAAACTTGCCTTCAATCTGTCCTGTGAATGTCAAATTTTACAATCCCTCTTTGTTCAGTATGTACCCTAAAAATGAAAATTCTCTCTTCCTGACATGATGTCCTTTTTGTTTCTATTTTCTCTAAAACTTGGTCGCTTCACACAAGTTCTGTTTCTGGTATCCTCAGTATACTTTTGTAGAACCACATTTCTATTACCTCCAGTCTCTTCTTCATCTTCTCCATCACATTACATACTAGCTGAGAACGCTTTACTTTGTCTTTAACAAAATTAACCCGTTTCTTATAAAAGTGTCTTTCGCTATCCGAATGTGCCTTGGTATATCGGTGTCACACTCTCCGTCCTTTGTGAAAAGTCTTTCCAGATTTTTAATTTTTTGTACTTCATTTTGTTATCTCTAAAGTATCTGAACATTGCATAGCTCGATTCTGATCTAAAAGGACAAAAGCATTACTAAGTTTCAGGGTAGAAAATTACATTATTTGAATAACTAAGTAATTTATATGTACCATCAACAAAAGAATGTCTCATTTATAAGCATCGCAAAAGGTCGGGTTAGAAATGAGTAACAAAACTAGATTAGATTTTTAAATTTGAACAGACAAATGAGTCATCTGCATTATAAAAGTAAGTTGCTGTGTTTGATTAGTATCAAAAACGACATCGCACTAACATAGACGTTATGTAGACCAGTTCTTCTCAAAATGTCTGATATAGCATATCGGCAGTTTATTATTATTATTATTATTATTATTATTATTATTATTATTTTCTTTGATTTCTGGCGTTTACACATTTCTTTCCGGGTCCCGCCCAGAGACCTAAGGTTAGAAATGGCGTCATGACACTTTCCACTGACAAAAAAAAAAATTACATAGATAAAGCCCTTCGTAAGGTGTGGGCTGTACTTGTCAGAATAATTTTTTGTATCTCCTTGAGGCATGGACTTCCAGAAATCCCTTCAATTAGTCTACTGCAATCTTTTCCAACCAGTCCTAGGGCTTCAACTACAACAGGGATTGTTGATGTTCCCATATGCCACATTTTCGAGATTTCTATTTCAAGGTCCTTGTATTTTGACAACTTTTTGAATATCTTCAAAGATACATTGCAGTCAGCAGTTTGTGGTCTTTAATAACAATATCTGGCCGGTTGGCCTTGATTGTTCTGTCAGTGTGTATTGTGTAGTCCCATAGAATTAATGTGAGAGGGTCCGGCGGGCGAAGCTTTCCAATCAGCTGGGCTACTCCCATTTTTATTTATTTATTTATTTATTTTAGATATATCTTATTTCATGGTCATTTTAAGACTATCTGTACTAAACAGGAGTACATAATGTCTTATTCATTCTCAGCACAGTCATTATTGACGTAATAATTAAATCCTATATTTATGCCATATACAGTGTAACCCGGATATAAGAGACCCGGATATAAGAGAGATTTTCTCTGGTCCCAAATTAGAGCCTGTGTTAATGTATATAAATTAGACCAAACCCGGATATAAGAGAAACCCGGTCCCGACAACTCTCTTATATCCGGGTTACACTGTAATTATATAATAATGATCCAAGAAAATATTTAGTTGGACATTCGTATTCGAATATTAATTTATACCAGAAAAATATATTTAATATGATAAAAGTTACATCAGTTTTTATTTTATATTGATTTTGTATAGATATATCCATGAAAAGGGCCTTTTGATTTTCCTAGGCGTGGTTCCCACACACCACATGAATCAAGATGATGTTGACATACGTATTTTAATTCATTGTTTTTCTGTTCATTATATCTCATTCGTTAGTTGTATAGCAATGGTCTTTCATATGAGTAAGTAATTGAAAAGTGTAACCATAATAAATGTAAAACTAAAATGAAAATGTTAAAAAAAACAAAAAAACTGAGTCAGATATCCCCGTAGTCTCCAGTGGTGTGGAATATGACTACTGTTTCTTTGTTTCCTGGAAACTCTTCGCGTACCGGTAGACAATGGCTCGCGTACCGGTAGACGATGGCTCGCGTACCGGCATCGGTACAGTTACCACACTTTGAGTAGCATTGATGTAGACGACATACCTCTACGTAATACATACTGATAACACGGGCATGCATATATTGGACAGAGACAAAAGTTCGTAACTTTTTAAAGTTAATTTTAAAGACAATATTTCGATGTTTCTACTTAGATTTCTTCAACCGCATATCTGACATTTTATTCCACACCACTTTCTTCGGAACTTGACCAGTTTTTGAATGGTTAACAAAGACTTATATCGTCTTTCCTAGAACTTTTCTGCTCCACATTGTTGCAAACAATATATTTTTCCCCGTGGGTCTTTTTTGTTGAGGGTCCCAGATAGAAATGCTCTCCATTAATATCGTTTTCGATTAAATCTTGAGGAACCTAAACATCGTTGCGTCCAAGAGTCTTCAAACGCCTTACAACGCGTGTATCAGATATATGGAGTATCTCTGCGATGGCCTGTGTCGTATGATGTGAATTATTTCTAATCAGCGTTTCGATTTGCTTATGATCAAGGATCATATTTTGTATCCATCCCAAAAGACAGAAAGAAATGTATTCCTCAAGTGTTTGTCGATTGTTCTCTTTCAGTCGTCGCTGTCTAGAGATATCTCACTTTGTTAGTTTTAGTACTGCACAACTATTGCTTGCGCTATTTATACTGAGACCTGAAGAAGGCTGGAGGCCTGCCGGAAGGTTTTCTGTCTTCCAGATCAAAATTTTCACTTCCGAGCCTAGAGAACTATTTTTGAACAGCTTCATCTCCATAAATGGCACATATTATTTTTGCTCTTTGTACATCATTTTATCGGGGTTATTTTTTTTGTTTTTGTTTCGGAAATTACTTTTAAAAAAAGCATCAGCGACGAAAATGTATCACATTTTCCTCTATTTGTCTGTTTAACGTAAAAAAATTCACAAACCACACCCGAATCGGAAGACGCATTGAAATGTCACGCGGGGAACGAAATCATGTATCCAAACGCTACCTATTGAAAACGCTAACAAAACTTTGTATCCATCCCAAAAGACAGAAAGTATTCAGTATTTGATGTTAAGTAGTATCGATCAGATTCAGATAAATAGATATTAAGTCCCCAAAGAGATCGGTATGCTTCCTCACTTACAAAATAGTTTTAATTTCAATCGATATAGTGAATTCTTGATAATTATATACTGTTTTTTCCCCTTTTTCTTATGCTTTGTTAGCGCGAAATGCAGCTATCTGCCAACTGACAATCTCCTCAAAGAGGAAGAAGAGACTTGAAGCAACAGAAATGTGGTTTTATTTACAACATTTCCATTGTTCGGAGTGTTGTCTTCATCTGGTCGCAAATCACGTACATTCCATCAGTATTCCATTGGCGGGAAGTAAGTTCCACTCAAACAGCTTCTTCTCGTGACCCATTGCTCTGTGTAACAGACTCCTAAGAGGATGTTTTTCCCGATCACTACAATCTTAACCTGTTCAAGTATAAAGTTAACCGTTCTCGTCCCCTTTGTGTGTTCAATACCTGGCCACAGCAAAGGGAACGAAAACTTGGAGAGTTTGCTAAAGAAAATTAACTGAAACTGAGATATCAAAAATAAAATGAGGAGTGATGTGCCCTTGACGACACATTACTCCTCATTCCAGAAATTCTTGAGGACACATAACTCAGTGGATAAAAGAGTTGGTTGAATCCAGTGACTTCACCCAAAGAGTTGTGAGTTCAATACGTGGCAACTGCAGTGGTGAACAATGAGAGTTGAATTAAATGGAGATAACTGAGACATCCGGAAGAGGCATGACACGTGGAACTAGAACAGTCTACACCGGTGGACGAAATTCCAATGCCGGAGCGTAAAACGGCCGAAACATTTTGAATATGACAATTAAGATGAGGACAACAGTCCGAACAATGTAAATAATGTAAATAATTACAATATCTCATCTCAGAAATATAGACAGGTCATGAAGAATGCCGGAGTGTATAACGGCCGAAACGTCGCGAATATGGCAATAAAGATAAGGACAACAATCCGAACAATGTAAATAATTCCAATACCTTATCTCAGAAATATAGACAGGTCATGAAGAAGGCTAGAGAGTATAACGGCCGAAACGTTGGGAATATGGCAATAAAGATGAGGACAACAGTCCAAACAATGTAAATAATGTAAATAATTACAATACCTCATTTTAGAAATATGGAGAAAAATGTGTTTCTACAGAAAGATGCTGAGAGTATTCACATAATCTTTCTGGGCCGAACATGTGAACAACGACGAGGTTTTAGAGAAAATGGAATGAAAAAGAAACATACTTAACATCAGAAAGATACAGCTGATGTTTCTAGGGCGCATAATGAGGAAAGAGGGCTCGGAAAATCTGATACTCACAGGACAGAAAGGGGGACATAAGAAAGCAGCGTATAACATTCTTAATGGGCTTGAGCAAATGGATATTAGAGCAGGACTTGGGAGAAATAACAAAAGACAAAGCTTATTAAGTATTACAAGGGACAGGAAGATGTGGGGAGCCATGATCGCCTACGTCCTGAACTGACACGGAATATAAAAGAATAAGAAGAACCCCTGTCTCTCTGGGGTAACATAATTACGTATCAGTTTTAAGTGAGACGGACACTCGACGCAAATCTGCGTTCACTGACCGACAGAGGAATAAACAGGCGTCCGTCGAGACAGAGAGACCGCTACTCTGTGAATCAATCGAAGAAACAGAAAAGGAGATAATTGCTATTGAAAACTGGTTTCATGAAATTAGATGTCTTTGTTATTGCTCTGATTTTTCTCCTATTTTCTTCTTATACTTTTCTCTTTTAATTTCTCTTCGATCGTTTTTCTTCTTTCATTTCTTTCTTTTCTTTTTTACTTTTGCTTTCTTTCTCTTTGACTACTTTTCTTTCTCTTTAGCTTCTTTGTATTGCTTTCTTTCTTTGCCATCTTTTTATAATTCTTTTTCTTTCTTTCTTTCTTTCTTTTTTTCTTTCTTTCTCGTGGTTGATAAATTATCTCTTTGTCATTCATTTTTATTTGTTTCTCCATTAATGTTTTTCTTTCTTTCTTTCACTTTCTTTCTTTCTTTCTTTCTCTTTCTTTCTTTCACAATCTTTCAATTTCTTTCTTTCTCTTTCTTTCTGTCTCTTCCTTACATTTTATTTCTCTATCTTTTTCTTTCTTTCACTTTCTACCTTTCAATTTGTTTATTTATTTCTCTTTTTTCTTTCTTTCTTTCTTTTTTCCTTTCTTTCTTTCTTTCTCTTTCTTTCACTTTCTTCCTTTCACTTTGTTTATTTATTTCTCTTCTTTTTCTTTCTTTCTTTCTTTCTTTCTTTCTTTCACTGTCTGTCTCTTTCACTTTCTTTCAGTCTCCTTCTTTCTTTCACAATCTTTCATTCATTTTCTTTCACTTTTCAACTTCTTTCTTTCTCTTTCTTTTACTTTCTTTCTCTTTCTTTCTTTCACTTTCTTTCTGTCTCCTTCTTTCTTTCACATTCTTTCACTTTCTTTTTCTCTTTCTTTCTTTCTTTCTTTCTCTTTCTTTCACTTTCTCTCTTTCTTTCTTTCATTCTTTCACTGCCTGTCTCTTTCACTTTCTTTCAGTCTCCTTCTTTCTTTCACTTTCTTTCTTTCTCTTTCTTTCTTTCACAATCTTTCATTCATTTTCTTTCACTTTTTCAACTTTTTTCTTTCTCTTTCTTTTACTTTCTTTCTTTTTCTTTCTCTTTCTTTTTCACTTTCTTTCTGTCTCCTTCTTTCTTTCACATTCTTTCACTTTCTTTTTCTCTTTCTTTCTTTCTTTCACAATCTTTCATTCACTTTCTTTCACTTTTTCAACTTCTTTCTTTCTCTTTCTTTCACTTTCTTTCACTTTCTTTCTTTCTCTTTCTTTCTTTCACTTTCTTTCTTTCACTTTCACTTTCTTTCATTCTCCTTCTTTCTTTCACCCTCTTTCTTTCTTTTTTTCGCTTTATTTCATTTTCTTTCTTTCTTTTACTTTCTTTCTCTCATTTTCTGCCCCTTTCTTTCATTTTCGTTCTTAATATTTCATGTTTTTATCTTTTTTCATTTATTTTCTTTCTTTAGATATTCTCTGTTTATTCAAACCTGTCGTTAATTCTACGTTCTTTATTTTCTTTCTTTCTACGTCTTTTACTTTTGCACTATGATTTAAATAATAAAACGAAAGAAAGAAAGAAAGAAAGAAAGAAAGAAAGAAAGGAAGAAAAAAAGAAAGAAAGAAAATGTCATCTGGCTATATTACCGAGATGAGGTATTATAACTATTTAGACTATTTATACTGTTTGGACTGTCGTCCTTACTTTTATTTCCATATTCACGACGTTTCAACCGTTGTACACCGCGGCCTTCTTCAGGCGATAAATGTTGGAATTTCGAACTGAACCCATTATTTCGCCCACGTGGTTAGATTGTTCTAGTTCCACATGCCATGCCTTTTTTTCTTGACCTTTTTTTTATTTCTCAGTTTCAATTAATTCCCTTTAGTAACTCAACTCTCCAAGTTTTTGTTCTCTCTGCTGTGGCCAGGGATTGAACTCACAACTCTTTGGGTCAAGTAACCTTTTTTGGGGATTATTTTAACCAACGCTTTTATCCACGAAATGACATGAACACGGCAATAAAAACGAGGAGAAGAGTCCGAATGATGTAAATAGTGAATTTTTTACGGTAAGATTCACGCAATACAAAGCCCGGGGAGTCACTCGAGGTAGAGGGTTATGGTAACAGGTTTTCCATACGGATAGGAGGGGAAGATAACTTTAGACTTGAACAGGTTAAGATTGTAGTGACAGGGGAAACACAAGGCAGTGGTTCGTGAGAAGCTGTTTGAGTGGAACTTACTTCTTGTGAGGGAATATGGATGGTTGGCAACAATATAAGTGTCATGGTGGGTCCTAGCCGTGATGGTTAGACTTGGTTGGACCAAAAAAATGTAATTCCACCGAGCACTTTCCATGGTAGTATCGATAGAGCAGTGAGAGGCTCACCACACCGGCACCTGTGGGAGAGAGGTTGGATGGTGGAAAATAATTCTTCTCCAACAAGCACCAAGAGACACATTAGGACTCTATCAAGGCTGGAAAGTGAAGACTGGGCAGCTCTCGTCCAAATATGACAACTGTACTCCATTTTCAACCTGACCTGGCTCTTATAAAAGTAGAGGATACCAGGAGGAGTCTGGTGCTTACTGGAGTGGTACAAAGAGCTGATTATTTTACCTTTAGCGATGGATCGTATATAAGAGTTCCACTTGAGAGTTCTTTCTTTTTTTTCTTTTTGTTTCCCTTTCTTTCTGTTTTATTGTCTCTCTATTTCTTTTTGTTTAATTTTCTTTCTTTCGTTCTTTATTTTTATCTATTTCATTTTCTTTTCTTTCTTTTTCCTTCTCCTTTCTTCTGTCCGCTTCACTTACTTTCTGTATCAAATTATTTTCTTTATATTTCTTGTTTATTTATTTTTCTCTTTCCATTTCTTTTTTTCTTTCTATTTCCCTTTCTCTATTTTTATTTCATTTTCCTTTCTGCTTTCTATCTCACATTTTTTATTTGTTATTTAATCCCCCCCTCTAGCTTTCTTATTATTTCTTTTTCTCGTCTTTTTCTTTCTGATTCACTTCCTTCTTGTTTCTCTTTGTATTTCTTTTTATTTAATTTTCTTTCTCTCTTTCTGTTTAACTCTCATTATTTATTTCACTTTCTTCTTTCTTTTTTCTTTCTTTCTTTCTTTCTTTCTTTCTTTCTTTCTTTCTTTCTTTCTGTCGTCGGTGTGACCTTTGTTTAGAGGAAACGGCTTCGTACACCTTCTACCAGTGCCCTCAGTTTCGCCCGTTCTCGGACTATGTCGGTGAGTTGAGGGCTCGTATCGAATCCAAGTAGCTTGTGTCCAATGATTTCGCATACGTGTGCGATAATGTGTCTCCCCTGTTCTCTAGGATGAAACGGGTGGTGTTTTTTACGTTGTTAGCCGTACCAAGGATGGTGGTGTGGACATCACGGATGGAGGGAATTTTGTGATATGAACGTTATTCGCATCAGGATCTGGTCAGATTTTTTGGGCATCAGCTCAAGATGAAGATCAGATCTGATAGAAAGCGTTTATTATCGACAGATTTCAGTGAAAGATGGGTAACTGTGGCGAGCCTGGTTCGTGTAAACAGGGCTAGCCTTGATTTTCTTTTTTAAGTCCCTTTTGACGCAACGGGGCGTTTTCCCATGAACCCTCCCCTGGTTGACTTAAACACTGTTTGTTTACCTAGGTAATGTAAGTGTTGTTTCCTGCCTGTTTCCGGCCCTCTATTTTGTTATGGTCCATAACGAAATTCCCAACCTCCCCAGTTTGTTTTTGTCCATTTTTTTATCCGGCCTGGGTCAGTCCCCCTACTTCATTAGTGAGTGTGCTGCTTAATTCTGTCGAACGGCAGAATACAGCGGCCACTCATTATTTTTGAGGGTTGGACGGGTCCTACTAACATCTGTTATGTTTTAGTTTGATTTTGTTATATTTTTAGTTGGTTTTCACGTTCCCCCACTACTCATTTAATGATCCATGAATGTGTTTATATTTTTAAAGGAAAACAGAAAAATAAATAGACGTCGCACATTTGTAACTAGAGAAATTTTTACATCATGTGGTTGTTTTGTAGGTTCCTTGTAAATATGTGGTATTATGGTACTTGCAGGATTGAATTGTGATAGGTGAGTTCTTGTGGTGAATGGGGAAATTTTACTGAATGAATAGATCGTGGTTTAGGATAGTGATAACCAGCCTTACTTTACTTCCACTTCAACCTTGTGCCCCAATTGTTCATTTTCTGAATAATAAATATGCTGCGTAACTCTGCATACGAGTGACTGTTGCCTTGTGCGTTGGATTTCTGATCGCTTAAGTGTATTGGGATTTTTGACGTTGGACCTGCCATTCGTGATTTCGACATTTCTTTCTGTCTCTGGATTTTAGAGTTTGGACTCGTGATTTTTCCATTTCGTTGTCGTGTTGAGCTACCATATCAATTTTTGAAGAATAGAGTAATTTAGAAAACTGGTACAGACAGCCAGTTTGGAAATGGAAAACAATCTAAAATGCATATCGGTATCTATATTTATTCTGGGTGCGGGCCAAATACTGATCATATTCGGTCGGGTCGCCCATCAAAGAAGTCTGTTGTTTATTTAGACCCGAAACTTCTAGTGACATGGGAGCAACAACACTGACGGTTCGGCACTTAAAGGTGTATTTTATCAATAGCTGGTCACTCGTATTCGAGCATACCCGTCTGCAAGGGCGGCTAGCCAATCTCAAGCGCATTTGTATTAGTTAAACTCCCACACTGCAACTATGCTGAGCAGACCCTAGCTACAGTTTTTGGGAAAGAGCGTGTTATCTAGATTGTTGAAAAAAAATCACTTAAGTTTGATTCCCTCATATTCTGATTATTTTACTTCATTTTTAATAAATGGCAAGGCAGAATTATCTACTTTGAGCTGTGACAAGTAAAGTCTACAGGTTTTTGAATAAGTGTTATTATTGTGTACAACTTGTTGGGAAGTATTCAAGGACATCTTAAAAACAAGACCTGACCAAACACAATGAATGCTATTTTTGAATTCAGCATAAAATGGCGATAATATATCCCTTGATAACCCTTTGACCTTTGGAAAAAAAAGATTTAACGCGGGACAGTGTTATTGGTGTGAAAGCATGATTATTGATAACAAAGATGTTGCAATTTCACTTATTGAATGATTAACTAAAAATACTTTGATATTTTTGTAATAATGTTTCAAATAACTGCTTTAACCATTTGAGCCCAGACCACTGCTTTACCGGTGGTAGAGAAAAATGAGTTAATGCCCAGCCACCGGTTGAACGGTGAGTAAACACTTGCGTCGTGTTTTGCTGTTTTATGCATCAAGAGAGGCAGTACATGCTGGGTAAACTGGGACACAAAGAAAGAATTCTGGCGATAAAGTAAAGGCATGCAATCATACTCTCTCCCTGCTAAATATAATGCTTATATTTTTTTGTCATTCTTTTTATATCTAACGTGAAATCTATACCTTCCAAATATTTGCGAAGGGTTAAAATTGTTCAGGAACGAAGGGCTGAAAGTGTTAAGGTAGAATATTTGAGTTGAGTGTGTTTTAAAATCTGGTATTTTAGTCTATAATGAAGTAACTGCACACACACGCACGCACACACACACGTAGACTGACATACCAAGATTTTGCTTTTTAATCAATTTTCCCGAAGCAAGGCGAATATGTCACGTATTGTCCTACTGGAAGTGTAAGAGAGTGTAAAAGAACGAACTGGAAATCCAATCCTAAACAGGAAACTAGAGAAATACCGCTACTCCTATTCAGAAGATCGAGGAGGAGTGTGAACCAGACGACAGATAATGTTATCTACTGCTATTGTGGATAGTAAATAGTAAAGGTTTAGACGAAGACGTTAGAAGCATAGGGTTGAAATAAACTTTAGATGGAACCAGTAATTCAATCCTAAACGAGAAACAAACTGTAGTTCTAGAAGGAGACTATCGTCATAAATTTTATATTTAACTTAGTATATATTTATATCTCTCGGAAGTGTAGAATATACGTCATTTGTTGTTTTCAATTTTCAATTTTCTATTTTCGTTTTCTCATTTCCTTCTCGTAAAATCTTCATCGAGGCAGCCTTGACCTTTAGTTCGGGGCTAATGATTGTTG
Source organism: Acanthosepion pharaonis (assembly GCA_903632075.3). Classification (NCBI taxonomy): domain Eukaryota; kingdom Metazoa; phylum Mollusca; class Cephalopoda; order Sepiida; family Sepiidae; genus Acanthosepion; species Acanthosepion pharaonis. The sequence continues at coordinate 857,903 of CAHIKZ030000845.1, forward strand.
ATCATTTAAAGTGAAAAAGACGATTGCTTATTTTATTAGGTTGAGCCATCAGTAATTTCGTTTTTGTTCATCAGTTTCACTCTTCTAAACAAAATGTAAAAATTATATTCTATTCAGTTATTTATTCGACATTTTTTGCAAGGAAACGTTGCCACTTATCAGTCAGCTCTTCGATAACTTTTGAGTAAAATTTCGCAGGTTTGGATGTAAAAAAACTTTTCGATGAACGCTTGAAACTGGTTTTCGTTGGATAATGTGTTCCACATCAAAGTGTTTGCAGCGATCGTAACAAGTAAAAATCGGTTGGTGCAAGTTTAGGAGAATAAGGCAGGTGGGGTAGAAAAGACCAACCAAGATTGAAAACTTTTTCATGTTTTTCTATTGACGAGAGCTGAGCGCCTTTTGATCAAACGTTTATGGACCTGTTGCAGCTGCTGGACATATAAATGTGCATTTAATGTTATACCGCATTTTAAGCCTCTAAATGAATAATACACCAACAATCTAACCACAACACAACATTACCTTTCTTCTATGGAGATCTGCTTTGAGTGTCTTTTGCAATGATTTGTCCTTCAATTGGTTTCCAAAACTGAAAACACTTATAACCCAATTTGATATTTATATATTTATTTTTTTATGTATTCCAGTGTATATATGTTTTTATATAACTCTGAGAAAATCTATTTCAAATATCAAGACTCCCAACCTAAGAAAAATACACGAACGAAAAATATAAATAATCTGCAATGCTATCGCTCCTGACCTGGCATCTCGACTTTAGTCACTTTCCTACCGCCCTAAAGGAGCTTCTTTGCGGCTTTTCGATGAATATTTCTATGGTAATTGTTGTGATGAGCTTACCTCTTTGCTACACTGCCATATAGGAGAATTGATATTCCGTTTCTTAATACTCTGCTTCACTTTTGTAAGGCATCTTTGACTATTCCAATGCGCATTTGAATCTCAAAGTCGCACGTTCCGCCCTCTGTAAAACACTTTACAAATATATATCTATATTTTTGTATTTATTTCTGTTAGTCTTCGATAGATATTTTCCAAATAGCAATCTACGACAAAGGAATAATAATTGCACTCTGGGAGTTCTACATGTCCAATGTACATTCTCTGGAAAGGAGTAACTGATACTAGAAAATGGGAAGTGTCCGTTTAAACATGTTATCACCTACTTCTGATAAAAGCGTTTATTTTTTTACTATATCCCATATTAGTCTATCATTCTTATTAAGATGCATCAAACATTTAAACCAAACCTTACTTTACCTACGCTTGTCAAGGTTATCCATAAATCTGTAAACGTCAAACGGCTTCTCACCTAAGCTTTTTCCACCGACCGGCTAATGACTGCCTCACACTGCGTTTCCATTCTCGTTCCTGTCAGTGTACACCAAAGAGTGGGAAAGGGCCCGTTGCACGTTCACAAGTAAACAATAGGTGACAAAAAATACCCGTGTCAATAAATAAGAACTCGAACTTAATTTCCGTTATATTTTGACATTTTATTCAGGGTTTCTCTAACTCCGTTGTGATTGGTTATTAGGTGACATTTTACACATTTTTACAGGTTGTTCCAAATCTAACAGCTCATCTTTTCCTTCCTATCAACCCCCTGTCCATCTACACATCACGACGTGTATGTTGCAATACAAATCGTTGACATTGGAACTACCCGTGGGACAGTCTGTCATTCACCAAGAGCAGACCAGAAGTCACTTTTCGATCCCGACCGTGATGTTTAATATAGACCAGAAACCGAAAATCATCAATGCGCGGCTTGTTGTCGCTTTACCGTAAAATCCCTAATCTACTCCCGCCCTGGGTAAGACGATAAACTACATCCAGCAGCAAGGCCTCTGATCAGGAGGTTTTGAGGAGCGTGGAACCACCCCTTAATTACTGGTGTTTCCAGGTTCACCCTCACCCAGGTGGTAGCACCTGTTAGGGTCCCAGCTATGAGCAAATAGTTAATCTCTAAACTGGGTTCAAAACACTATGAAAGTGTAAAAATAAATACCAGAAATACTTCGTAAAAATTATTACCACCTATAAATATTTGAAGAAAAAAATATTACCAGCAATACACTATTACCAGCAACATATTTTTGAAAAAAATATTACCAGCTATACATTTTTTTGAAAAAATATTACCAGAAATAGAGTTTTGGGGGAAAATATTACCAGCAATACATTTTTGAAAAAAAATATTACCAGCAATACATTTTTGAAAAAAAATATTACCAGCAAATCATTTTTGAAAAAAAATATTACCAGCTATACATTTTTGAAAAATATATTACCAGCAATACATTTTTGAAAAAAATATTACCAGCTATACATTTTGAAAAAAATATTACCAGCAATACATTTTTGAAAAAAAAATATTACCAGCTATACATTTTGAAAAAATATTACCAGCAATACATTTTTGAAAAAAAAATATTAAGCTATACATTTGAAAAAAAAATATTACCAGCTATACATTTTTGAGAAAAAATATTACCAGCTATACATTTTTGAAAAAAAATATTACCAACAATAAAAATTTAGTCGGTATTAAATAACCCATTGAGGTTGATATACCGTAAACCAAACCAAACGAAACCAAACCAAACCTAATCTACTCATTTTCTTTTGTTCACCTTCGGTTAAGTGGGTGCTGCTTAGAACACCCGACTTCAACGAAACCATACGCTACCTATAAAACAGAAACATTTGAAATCGAGATAAAATTGCAATTTTCTCTTCTGTATAGGCGTCCCAGTCATAGTTTTACAACTCCACTGTTCTTTTTTTTCTTTTGCGTGCCTTGTTCTTTCAGGACGTGGGTGATCATGGTCTTCTTCAGCTTCCTATCATTTTCAACTCAAAGCGACGTTTTTATCCTAACCATCCGTTTTATTCCCTACTCTATTATCTATTTAAATACAAAAAAAAACGTTTGGTATAGTTTATAAGGTTTCTTTCTGCCTCTCCTGCATTTTCCATACTCACTGCACCCCCCACAAAAAAATTTCAGCTATTTCTGATTGTAAGTATCATTTTAGTTCCGATTTCCCTTAAAAAAAAATCTTGTTACTAACGTATTCTGACAATGGTATTCTCAGTATCAGTAGAGCAGAACTTCCTCACTTCAATTCACCTCTTCATCTGTGATTAAATTTTCCAGCGTCTACTACTGTACATTGCTGACACTGCATAGCTGAAGACTAAATCAAATCTATCTTTTCAGATGAATTTAGTCAGCAACAGTTCATTTTAAATGAAACATTAGAATATCCCCTGGTCAGAAATTTGATTAAAAGTATACAACTCAGATATGCAGCCAATGATCTCGGTCAGCTGAACTCAGATTTTTACCTCCAGGAACAACGACAAGTGATGCAAGGTATGTGGAACTACTGCAGGAGAAACTTGATCTGTATATTCCCATCAATCAGTGTGTAAAATATTTATGCATGATAGTACTACATGCCAAAGGTCAAGGGTCGTTCAGAATGTTTTGACAACACATGAGGAGCAGGAGAACATCAGAGATCTGAACTCAATTTAAAAATTTATGAGAAATTGTCAAAAACAAAGTTGCAGGAAAAAAAAAAAAACTTCCCGTACCGAATCACTGAGAGAAGCTGTTGAAGAAGTCTGGACAAAAGAAATATCAGTTGACCATTGTAACAACTTGATTCACAGAACCCACCACCGCCTCATCGAATCAGTAGTCAAAAGCAAAAGAGACCGTACAAAATTCTGACTGATTGACGATTTGCTTTGAATGAATAGGAACTTGAAAATTTAATTGAAACTTGTTGACAATTTTCTATTTGAGATCAGGAAAATATTAAATTTAAGAAACAAAATGGTTACGATGTTTGCAAAGAAGACGTCAGATACAGCCATATCCCCCAACATCGGTTTAAATGGAAATTTTCTCTCCATATGACGAAATTACAATTATAAAGTATAATATCGGAAAAGAAAGTGAAAATTACACTGAATAATTTGAAAATTTCATCAGAAATAAAATAAAAATATAACAAATTTAAGCAAAATTGTTACAATATTTGGGAAAAAAAGAAAAGTGTCAGATATACCCATATCCTTCTGACGTGAATTTAAAAATGAAGGTTTATTTTTTCATTTAAAATCAAGAAAATACGAACTTTAAGGAAAAAGATCACAATATAGACATAAACGAATTGTCAGTGTAAATTCACACCGGGACAATGAGTTGAACGTTTCGAGTCAAATGGAAACCAATATATCAATAATTTCTGTTGACTCACTTTAATATCTGTCTGTCTGTCTGTCTGTCTGTCTCTCTCTCTCTCTCTCTCTCTCTCTCGGAGATGAGGTATTATGATTACTCAAGGACATATGGCGTAGCGGATAAAGATGTTGGTTAGAGCAATGACTAGACCCAAAGAGTTGTGAGTTCAGTACCAGGCCACAGTAGTGGTAAACCAAAATTTGGAGTGTTGAGTTAAAGGAAAATAACTGAGACATCTGGAAAAGGCATGGCATGTGGTACTAGGTCAATCTGCTTCGGTGGACGAAATAAAGGGTTCGGTTCGAAATTCCAATCACCTGAAGAAGGCCGGAGCGTACAACGGTCGAAACGTTATGAATATGACAATTATAACAGCTCGAATAATGTAAATAATGCATGTGACTCACTTTAAGGTAACTAAGTAAAAAAAAAAAGGGATATTATTTCTGATCACAGCGCTGAATTTGAAATACAAATAACACTTTCGACAGAATCATTTAATGGAAGCGTGAAAGAAATTCCGAAGAGTTAAAACCAAAACTTAAAATTAAAACGTATAAATTCTTGTAAATATACCTAAACCTGGAACCGCTTCCTCCATGGGAATAAAATGGAGTATTGCTGTCATATTTGTACTAGAAATCTTGAATCCTCACTTTGAAGGCTTGATGAAATTCAGAAGCATTTACGCTGCCTTGTGGGTGATGAATTATTTTTCACTCGACAGCCTCTTTCCCATGTCAGTAGTCTACCGCTACTCTACAGCTGCTTCTACGGCAAATGTTCAGACGAGCTACATCCCTTAGTTCACCAGTGCAGACCTTCATAGGACTCACTATGCCAGGTATACAAGTTAGAATCATATCCATTCCCTCTGTATTCCGTTGGTAAGGAGGAAGTTTTATTCAAATCACTTCATCCTGAGAACATTGTTAAACAGATTCCAGAGATTCACTATCATTACAATCTGTAACCATCTATCTTGAATGGCTCTTAGGCCTTGTATTAGCTAAACAATAGTATAAAAAAAACATAATTTGACAGTACTGCAGAATAATCCAGCCATCGGCCCAACAATTGTACCAGAGTCTGAAACAGCGGTTAAATCAAAGGGTGGGAAACTGCACAAATATTTGTTCAATCGAAAGTAACACTATTTTCGGATTGTCTGCGACTAAATCGGCTCACCTGCTTCATTTCGCTGTGGACGAGGAGGTTGGTTTGCAACCGAGAAGAAAAAATGGATGGACACACACAGTCAGCTAACTATGGTAGTGTTTCGATAATATCACCGTGAAGAAGACAACGATCACAGAGAATTTGTTGAAGCCTCGACACGCCAAAGAATCTGAAGGCGTTATTCAGTTTCCGTCTTCTTTCACTGCAGCAATACTGGCTGTTTTGTGCGCTTTCTGTCTTATATTACAGCTTAAAGATTATCAAACATTTTCAAGAGTACACGCCAACACGTCTCTGGTTTCCAGTTCTCCCCAGTGCATTAGGATTTGCCATTTTAAGCTACCTTACGCATTCTGTAATATTACGTTCCCTTTTATTCTTTAAAATACAGAAGTAAAGGAGACAACTGATATTCAGAGAAACAAAAGACATGATGTTGTAGAATGCTATGATCGTCTGAAATGGCATTGGTATATAAAAAGAGACGTGACCAGTCAAATTGATATAGAGAAAGCGTTAAAAAGATGACGAGGTTTGTTCAAATAATTATTAGAATCAAAAGACCAAATATTCTAACATGAGAAAAGATATTACTATCTAGAAAAAATGAGGTGTACTGTTTATCACAAGAGTACGAAATATGCAAAAAATTGGAAAGAGATTATGTTGTTGCTTAAGCAAAAAAACTAAATATATAATTAAATCAACTAGAATCTTTTAGTGGAAAATTCCATACAGTAATTTACAATATAAACAAGAAATATCTTTTTGGTGTGATTAACGGTAACAACTTCAAAAATCTATTATAGGACAGAATATTAGGATCTCTATTTCTTTTACTTACTCCATAATAAATAAGCACAAATATTACGTACGCCTTCACGGGAGTACATAAAATCATATTACTAAATGAATAAGTAAAAAGATAATAATGAACAATCTTTTCCAAAATCTCTTCTCTATCTTCCAGATTTCTTTACTTTTTATCATCCTTTCAGTGTAAACATTCTAGGCGTCAATAAATAATAAAAATAGGAAAAAGAAAGAGAACAGACGATTAAAGTAGCCATATTGTTTTCCTTGGGTTTTAGCAAGAAATTGGACTTCTAATGAAAATTTAATGCTGAAAATAGTCGCCTAAAGACGCCATAAAGTTGATCCAATGCATTTTCTTCAGGTGAAACTTTACACTTTGTGTAATATTGCATTAACGATAAAAGCGCATCGAACTTTTAAAAAAAGGTAACTTGAACAACTATCAACAGAAATCACTAATATTAGGGTATATTCTAAAGCAAATGCCATTGTCATTATTATTTAGCACTACGCTAAAAGCAACTTAAACAACTGCGAACAGAAATAGCTAATATTATAGTATACGCTAAAGGTGTTTATTCTTAAACGAATTACATTAATATTAATATTATTATTATTGAATGAGAAAGAAGTACGGCAATTGAAACTAATGTACAGACATATTGTTGTGACCTAGAAAAAGTTATTGAATGAGGAACAACCAAAAACAGGTTGGAAATGAAATGGTAACAACAAAATATAATACTCGCCAGCGACGCGTAGCAGGTAAACCACTGCTAGTGGTGGACTACTTATACAACATATTACGATATTTATTTCTGTGAAATATACAGAAAATGTGGCACAAGACCTAAAAAGGGGGATGGGGAGAAGGACGGTCTTCATCTGTCTTAATTTTAAACTTAGCTAGCCACAAGCACTGACCCAAACATACAAACAATATCCCTAACACCAAAACAACACATTAGACAGCATATTACCCCCACTTACAATAGTGTCCAACGTATTTATGAGGAATGGGACATACTCATTAGTGCATTAGTGTTCATAGGTACAGTATATAACACACACACACACACACACACACACACACACACACACACATATATATATATATATATATATATATATATATATATATATATACAATAGATAGATAGATAGATAGATAGATAGATAGATAGATAGATAGATAGATAGATAGATAGATAGATAGATAAAGTGACTGTGAGTTGTAACCTAGAAAGGGTTACTGAATGAGGAATAACCAAAATACAGGTTGGAAATGAAATGGTAATCTTTATAACAAAAACAAAATACAATACTCGCCAGCGGCGTGAAGTAGGTAAACCACTGCTAGTGGTGGACTACTTAAACACCATATTACCCCCACTTACAATAGTGCCCAACGTATTTATGAGGATTGGGACATAGCCATTAGTTTTCATAGGTACAGTATATAACATCATACAAAGCCCATTTTACTCATCATGATACCCATCTGATACGGTTATGCTAGCCACATGCAACAGAGGAAAGTTGCGTGATGTTTTTAATCAATTCACCCTAAGCAAGGCGATAATACAACTGAGGCTCAAGAGCCTACTATGAGTGGAAGCGAAGGAAAAGACTTTAGAAGTAACTGAAAACCCAATCTTAAATTGTGAAAAGGAAAACCGCCCACTACTTGCATAAAGATTAGGGAGGAGTGTGAGCCGGACGATAGGCAAATCTATCTACTCCTATTAAACAAACCAAATCCACTCCTATAGTTTTGGATAAAAACAGCGAATGACTTTTCAGGTGGGGCTCAGTTCGGAATACTTCTAGCTCAGGTGACCCAGTCAGGTGAGATGGTCTCTAAATATCTAAATGCGGCTCACATTTGACAGACTATGGTGGAATCTCTCCTGATCCAAGACGTGTACTACCATGTCTGTTCCTTTGTATTCTTTTTCAGTCTTCACTTTAATGTCGTGGTTTATTACTTCACGCCTGGGTTGCTGGGCAGGAAGCCAATTAACAACACCTTTTCTCAAATATAAAAATTGATCACGCCGTTCCCGTTAGCTTCAAGAATTCTGCGGCCTGTATTTCCCAGGTCTCTGACTACAGGTTGTCATTCTCCAAGAATACGTGCCTATACGTAAAGGCAAAAGAAAAACGACTATATTCATCAATGATAGTCAATAAATACTTGTTTCCTCATCCATTTAAAGGAAGTGGTCCCTTGAAATCTATCTTCACTTTTTCGAAGTGTTCAATGGGTTTGATTAATTTACCTCCTCCTCTCACAAATCGTGTCTTTTCTACGGCACACACATTACATTTTTCAGTCATTCTCTTTACATCCTTTGTTGAGTAGGAGAAATTTCTTGACCTGATGATATACATCATTCTTGATACTCCAGGATGACATAGATTATCATGTAATTCTTTAAGGTCGATATTTACGACAGAAGCGCAATGCACTCGCGTTAACACATCTGCGCATGCGTATTGGATGCTTGGTCGATATCTGATTCCATATTTTTAAGTGGAAAATTAAATTCGCCATCGATGAATTTCATCGTTTTTAGTTTTCGAAACTTTATGCTTATCGAAAATGTAGGATAGAGCTTATTGTTCCGTGACAAGAATAAAATTCAGAAAATGACTCCATTCCATGATTGCTTCGATAAACGCTTCTTTCTCTACTTAGGAGAGGTTTCGTTACGAGAGATTTAGAGTTCTAGACCAGAATGCAACAGGCCTGCTTCCTTGATTTAGCCTCGCTAGCATCAGTTTCAATTTTAAGTGGTTTTCCCTCGTCTATAGTGTGTCCTACAGCTCTTTCTAATTCGCTTTACAAATATTCAAAGGAATCTTTCATTTTAGCAGGTAATGGCCATATAGTGTTATTATTTAGTGCGTGAATGTTCACTGAATAGTTTGGGATCCAAGGAATGTAGTAAGAGAACATTCCGAAGATTCTCCTCTGAGCTTTTACATTGCCTGGAGGAGGCAGTTCTTACAGAGGTCTCATCATGTCAGGGTCTGGTCTTACGATTCCTTTACTTCACAGTCCAGAAGTTTTATTTTCGTTACTCTGTAGACACATATATTCTTATTTAAGGTGAGACCGTACTTTTCAATCAGTTCTTTGAATCTTGCCAAGTTTATGCCATGTTCTTTCATTAATAGCACAAATGAACACGTCATTTCTTTACGTGAATGTTCCCTTTAGGCCTTCATTTTCGATTATTTCTTTAAAACCCAGCTACTCCATTTGTGATCCCACACGGCATCCTTTTAAAATTATACACTTTACGTCTGCTTTGTGTAGGTGAAATTAACGATACACACTTTTCAGATCTAGTTGATAATACAACCAATACTTTGCTATTTCCAAAACCATCGTTGTAATCTTAAGTAGAGGATAGGAATCTTTTAAGTTAAAACGGTTCATCGTTTGTGAATAATCTATGACTAACCTTTTCGTTTTCTCAAACTTAGTTACCACTACTTGCGTCCTCCGCTGAGATCTACCGGGTACTGCCTGAAGGACACCCCCCAGAGCTTGGGCTAATATTCAAAGAGTGAATGGAAGCGGAAACGCAATTTTAAAGAGAAAACAAATGTTAAGCCGCATATATTACGAATAGTTTTGGGTATGTTGTATTCATATGAAAATCTTCACCAGCAGTTGAAAAAGCTGAAGGCTCAACTGATTCTAACCTTTGACTGTGATTGATATTCTTTGAATATTAGCCCAAGATCTAGTATTACCCTATTGCATCGTAAAATATACAACTTTAACAAAATATTGCAACGACAATCATGGTATGAATGCTTCTCATTCTCTTTCATTTCCAGTAACCCCTTGAGGCTTAGTGACATTATCGCCTCCGTAGGTTACGCCCTGCCAATACCTCATAAATAATGGACTATTCCATTTTGAATATATGGCGTGAGACATATCAGAGATGCTGTTTGGTTTCTGGAAGAAGAAAGAATAAGTGAAAGCAGACAGAAAAGACGATAATTTTGTGTGCTTTTAGCTTCTGCTTCAGTGAAGTCGAAAACCCTTGCCAATTTGAAACCTTTTCATTTGTATCCTCTTACTTCTTTAAATAATGACCTGCATTCATACTTATGATTGATATTGCAATATTTTGTCAATTTGAAACCTTTTCATTTGTATACTTGTACTTCTTTAAATAATTACCTGCACTCATACTCGTGACTGTCGTTGCAATATCTTGTTAAAGTTGTATATTTTACGATGCAATAGAGGAATTTGGACGGGTATTTTGTTGTTGCAGAACTCACAAGGTCTTTATCCAGTCATTAAGTCAGATAGCAAAATCGTAATCTTTTCACGAGTTTTACCTTCCACCAGCATTGCTAATGATGACATTCAGTCACCCCCCCCCACACACACACACGAGGGTGTGATGTGGCACAAGGCCTTTTTATTGCTAATGATAACCCCAAAAGTGTTCCCCCTTGCGGTTACTCTGAATAGTGTTTTCTACTGACATCAAGTCGAAAGTTTGGTTTAGTTTGCTTTACGGCATATCAACTTCTATGGGTTATTTAATGCCGACAACATTTTTATTTTTGGTAATATATTTTTTTTTTCAAAAATATATTGCTGCTAATATTTTTCCTTCAAAAATATATTGCTGGTAATAATTTTTTTTCTTCAAAAATTAATTGCTGATAATAACCTTCTACAAAAATATATTGCTGGTATTAAAACCTCATTTAACACTTTCATATTGATTTGACCCCAGTTTGGGGTCAACTATTTAGCCATAGCTGGGACCGTAACAGGTACTACTACCTCGAGTCAGGGTGGACCTGGGAACACCAGCAATTAAGAGGTGGTCCCACGCTCCTCAAAATCTCCTGATCAGAGGCCTTTAACTTATCTTCTTACCCAGGACGGTCAAGCGGAAGGATTATATTGAATCAATTGCTAGATCTGCTACTAAGAAATTTAAGCCATTTTATTGTACTAAACAATCTTTCTCTCCAGAATCTGTCTTACATATTTATAAGTCTACCATTCCTCCATGCTTTGGATATTGCTACCACATACATATGATCTGGTTTTCCCGCTATACATTTAGAGATTTTTGATGAAATCAAAGAAGAATCTGCAATTTTAATGGTCCTGACCTGCTACCTCGGTTTCAATCGGTTTCCAATCGCCGTAACGTAGATTTCCTATGCCTTTACCATAAATATTTTCATGGTAATTATTCTGATAAGTTTTTTGGTATCTAAATGAATTTAAGCTTAAGACTAGATTGGCGGTTAGGTTTCATCATTTTACCGTTGGAGTGGCTAGGTGTAATCGTGAGTTCTATGGTCATAGTACTTTTCTCTCGTACTTGCACAACTCTTTTCCGGCTTCTTGCTTTCCTGTCAAGTTTGATCTTCCAGAATTTAAATACTTTATCAATGGTTATCTTCTTTCTTCTTCATCTCTGTTCTTTTATTAGTCCCTCTTCTTAATAATGTTTTCTTTTTCACATATTGTTTCACAATAAGTAACCCCCCTGGGCCTTAGAGTCTTTATTGCCTTTCTTGGGGTGCAATGATTAAAAAAGTACTAGATTGACTTAAACAACAGCATATGATATCCAAGCTAGGAATAGAATAATGGGGAGACAGAAAGGGGGTTAAAATGTTTTATGACGGAAAGAAAGAGGTGATGTTAAATGCAGTTAAGTCCTTAGTATTTAATAGAGCACAAGTAAGGTAAGAAAAACTAAAACTGAACCTTATTATAGAATAATAGAACAAAAAGGACCAGTCAATTTTGGAATTTGTGATCTGGTACCAGGTAAAATGAGGCCTGTGAAGTCTACAATAGGCTTACGTTGATGAGTGGGAGATTCAAATACTGTGTAAGAAATCGATGCGGTTTGACGAACCAATCTAGCCGGGCCACAAGGTGAAAGGAAGGGCGTGCAGAGATAGAAACTGAATTACGATCTCTGAGTTTATTGGAAAACAACATTGATAATTCAAGAGAAGACAATAATTGCTCTTTGACAAAGCCAAGAAAATAGGAACCGGCAAAAGAAATAGAATTTCAAATGCAACAGAAGACAAAGAAGCATTATCTTTGAAAATGTAGAAAAAAAAAAAGAGTTATTGGGAAAAACAATTCGGATGATTTGTTTGATAATTAAGAAATGTACGAAGAAGAACGTAAGAGAATATTGTTGGTTGTTTGAGCGACGAAAACAATTCAGTCTGATTGAGTAAGAGGCTGACTTAATTTTTTGTAAGAGTGCGCACTCTTGGGTGTGCATGGGTTGCGAGCTTGATGACAAGTCTTCAATTGGCATAACTCCGAGAATAATTACTGAAAAATGCAGGGTGTGACCGGTGCTGGATTTAGATATGGGCTGTAGCCCAGAGGCCCCAATACTCGGCCTCTTAATAAAACTAAACAGAGATCTGATTATTTTCAGATTTGCGGCTCATTTGAACTAATTCGAAAGAGTTTAGAGTATTTTGACCTATTTAATTGGAGTGGATCTTTTACATTCGATGGGGCCACTTTAAGATTTAGATTTTCTTTATAGACACGTGAAGCAAACATAAGTAATGAAGGGGGCCCAAATTGTATTTGCCCAGGGATATCTTAAGGCCTAAATCCGGTCCTGTGTGCAACAATGAAACCTACCATTTGCACGATCAATTGTATTGGTGTAAGCAAAGTTTAGTAGGCAGCAACGGTATCTACTAAACACTTCGAATACCTGGGTGTATTGATCAGTTATAACAAATTCAGTACAGGAAATAAAGAAATTCCGTTTATAATGAGCTGCAACACTGCAAGATACTACATAAGCACAACTTAAACCTAACTGAAGTCACAAATAGCATCATCAAATCTCGACTCTCACGTGGATGTCATACATGCCATCCATCTTGTTCAAAAATGTCTAAATTATCAACTATATACAATACTCAAATCAGTGGTTAAAAATGGATTCCAGCGAATGAACCTGTAGATCTCATAGACAGGCGCTACAGAATCACAAAGAAGTTTACCAAATAACAAAGACCACAAAAGAAGCAACAAACATAATGGGTAGTACATGGAACTCGCAGATAAAATAATTCCATAATTAAGATGTTGACTTTCCACACTACTTTAAACATAAGATTTGTTGTAGCATACCTACGGAGGATAATGGGCATGTCACCATTCACATAAATACAGTAGTAAATACTGTATGTTGGTCTGCAGTTGAAGATTCGTCTCCAGTTGTGCTGGTCAAACTCCCTACCTCCGCGCAGAGAGGATCCCCAGACGAGGCTATGTCTCGTCTCGGGGAAACAGCTACCCGACCCCGTTTTATATAGGGTCTACGGGGAATTTTTGGCCGAACCTACGGGTTCGGATACCCCACATTAAATTCTGCCTTGTGCTACATCTGACCGCATAGGGTGGTTGGTATATATCTTGCAGTTGGTGATTCATTGTGGAATTCACTTGATTCACTTCTAGCAGTTGACTACTTATTCTACGGGCCGCTGACGAATCGTATATGTGTTGTTCTTGTCCTAATTATTATCGTTCATTACCAACATTCGTGTGATTATTCTAGCCAGTAACATTCCCTAGGTTACAACAAGGTTAGTAAAGAAACTCCCATCAATACTAGAAAGAGAAAGAGGACTTGAGAAATCTATTTTCTTGAAAAAATATTTTAAGAGAAAGATTTTACTAATAGTAATGCTAGCCGATATGTCAAATGTTTCCTTAAAAGGAAACCGGTTAATTTCAACATTACCATTTTTTAATAATGTACTTCAGAATGTTTCCGCAAATGCTGTTCTTTCTTTATAACTGAGTGAGTGCGTTTGCGTTTGCGTAGGCAGAATGTTGGTTACGATGCGGCAAATAATATCAAACTCCTCCAGCAAAGACCTTTACGATGCGGCAAATAATATCAAACTCCTCCAGCAAAGACTTTACGATGCGGAAAATAATATCAAATTCCTCCAGCAAAGACCTTTACGATGCGGAAAATAATATCAAACTCCTCCAGCAAAGACCTTTACGATGCGGAAAATAATATCAAACTCCTCCAGCAAAGACCTTTACAAGGCGAACAGTTTCAGTAAATTCCGATCGGTATATGGAAATGTTACGAAATGTTCTGGAACCAAAAGTCACAAAGTATATGATTTCAAAAGGATGGAAACACGGCCTACACTGCGAGAAAATCTTTAAGGGAGCAGTTTCGGAGACCCTTGGATCTCCTACACAGGCGCCTGATCTCTCCGCGTGTGATTATTTTCTCTGAGGTGACCTGAAAGCTGATGTCTGAAAACGCCGACCAACAACTATTGACAAACTGTAGTCTGCTATCCACCAAACAAATACAGAAATATCGTTGGAAATGACTTAAGTAATGGAAAAATTCATAAATTGAATATAATAGAGAAGTGCCGACACAAGGATAGCAAAAACGGTTACGTGAGTCCGGGTGGAACAGGCTATCTGATATTCTTGAACAAGAGAATTTAGTAGTAACCAAAAAATACAAGAAAATGCAAACTATTTACGCTTGATAAAGTTGTTAAGTAAAGGAGAAAACAAGCTATAATATAAAGGAAAAAAAATTAGAGCCTGACGATGAAAACAAGGGTCTTCGAAAGTACTTGCTTAACTTAAAAAAATATACACTAGAAACATCTGACAACAGTTTTATAAATGAGGATCACATCATTCAATGGATTAACAGTATTTTAATGCATACATTATATTCTACTAGCGAAGTGATTTCGCCATTAATCGCATTAATATTGCTGATTGATTCTATGTATGATTATTTCTTTTACATATATATATATATATATATATATATATATATATATATATATATATATATATCCCATAGAAGACTTTTAAAGTCTTCTTTAAAAACGTGGTATGTAAAAGACAAGGTAGCAAACCAAAGTAGAGACATAACACAGCCATTATATCAAAGAAAAGAAAAAGCCTAGTGGATCGTTCTGACCAATTAAGACTCATAATTGAACAGTAAGACGTCTTGAGGGAAGAATACCTTGAGGAAGAAAGAAGGGTGAGTTCTTTACATCAGGATAATACAATAGAAGATGAACCTATAGATGGTATGGGGGGTGCACGGAAGAAGATTAAATGAGACCAAGATCTTCATTAAAAGTGCAGCACAAACCTCAAGTGGGTAAAGGAGGAAAGACGCTGTAGAAGTTCGAGAATAACTAAAGACATTAAACCTATTCGGTTCAGAGAGGTGTAGCGGATTGGTATATAAGATTTTACCTATTTGCATATGTAAAGCAGAAGAAATATAAAGTGCATAGTAAACTAAGAGACAGGCAAGAAGTTGACTACTGATCACATGCCGTAGAGAGATAGCAAGAGAGCTAACAGAAGGCGAGCTATTGGAGAACCAATTTTAATGACTAATATATCTTCTTAACTACTAATCAGTTAATAAATTTAGAGTACACGAACATGCATTAGTTTTTGCACGGCAGTAGCATCTTACATGGCGGATTGTAAAAAAACAAACTTTATTCCCTTCTATGAACCTACAAGGCCACATATAGGAAGATTAAAACTGGAAAAATGTTTTGAACATGGTTGCTTTATTTTGATCCACCGCCATATTGTTCTACCCTTGAACGAACAGATTATTACGTTTCGCAATCGATGCAAAATGGAGAGAGAAAAACAAACTTTCTCTAATGAAACCTGATTCAATAGTTTGTCGAAGAATCTTTTCCATCAAAAGCTGTAGAATTTTACTCAAACGGTACCGAAGACCTGCCTAATAAAAGGCAACAAGTCAATGACTATATAACCAAATAAAATTTAATTGTACTTGCAATTTTTTGTATGAATAAAGCAGATGAATAAAAACAGGAAACTATTAATGAAGCAGGCTAATAAAAAAAAAAATAAACAATCCGCTGAAAGTTTGACATTTTCTAACGTGAGCAAGAAAATGTCTCTATTTTGAACGTAACTAGAGTGAACCTAACGAAGAATAGAAAAAATATCGCTTGGCTGGTTAATACGGTCCATACTTCGGACTGCAAATGAGACTGAAAATAGGAGGACATGTAAATCAATATTTCCCGCTGTTGGTTGCTAAAAAAAGATTATGGCTGGCTCCGAAATATTTTTTTTATTGTCCATGGAACATGTCAGCATATGCCGTCTTTAGAAAATTTGTCACCAAGTACAAAAGAATTTGAATCTTGTGGGCTCTGACGCTCATCAAGTATAGTAAACGCTGAACACTTTAGACATCTATTACTTACAATACATTCTTTTTTATTGTACCTGGAGAATAGAAGAATCACTAATATTATTGGCCCTGATCTTGCATCTCGGCGCTTCAGTCAATTTCCCACCGCCCTAAGATTATCTCCTTGTGCATTTATATAAATACTTTCATGGTAATTGTTCGGTGAGGTTTTCGCTACTGTGACTAAACTCTTTGAATTTAAGCGTAGTACTAGACTGGCTACGAGGTCTCACCAATTTACAGTTGAGTTGGCTTGATGTAGCTGTAAATTCTATGTTAACAGTGTCTTTTTTATCATTTCTCGTTTCTGGTTCCATGCTTTCCAGCCAACTTTAATCTTCAAAAAAAAATAAATGCAATGTCAATCGCATTACTTTTCTTTCGTTATCTGTCTATATTTCTGAGATGAGGCATCATGTACACTATTTACATTATTTGGACTATTGTCCTCGTCTTTGTTGCCATATTTATCACAACTTTTTGGTCATTGTACGCTCCAGCCTTCTTCAGCTGGTTAGAATGTCGAACTGAACCCTTTATTTCGCTCACTGGGGTAGACTGTTCTAGTTCTACGTGCCATGTCTAAATGTCTAATGGATGTCAATTATTTCTTGTTAACTCCCCTCTGAAAGTTCTCCAATGCCTTAACGAGGTACTGAACGCACACCCTTTGGGTCCTGTCACTGGATCTAACTAACACCTTTATCCACTGTTCTTGAGGACATTCGATTTGGTTTTTCGTTTCCTCTCATTGTCCAATGTACGCCTTGGGTGTTCTTGAAACCAATCATTGATAGAGGTGTCCGTGTTGAGTCTGAGGCACTGTGGGAAGATGAATGGAAGCATAACCTCGCCATCATTAGTTATCACTCCTTTGTTTATGAAATGTGGAAGAATTGTGCTCTCTTTTCCGTCTACGGGAGAGCGTGATTGTAGTAAAACCAATATATGTAAATTCACCTCTCCAAGTTTTCCACTGCCTTAACCAGATATTGAACTCACAACTCTCTGGGTCCTGTCACTGGATCTAACCAATGCCTTTATCCACTGTGCCGTGTGTCCTTTGGTGTATGAATTTCTGCGACTTATAAACTTAATGTCTTCAGCAACCATATTTTACCAGCGCTCATATTGCAATGTTTACTGTTATCTTCATCTTTTTACCCGAGCTCATATTGCAACTTTCTTTGTTATTATAGCTTTTCCCCGACAGTCCTTATTACTGGTTCCTATATTGCATTCATTTCTATGTTTGGTCGGCTCAGGAGATTTGTGTGGCCTTTTGTTCTTGCTCCTTAGCAATGTTAGTATTTCTAACTTTTCCACGCCCAGTAAGCCCTTGTATCTCTTTGGCTTTACTGCATTGCCTGTGGGGAACTCGATTAAAAAATAATAATGCCCCATTTATTAAAAGAGAAAGTAACTTACTTAGACGGAAAATTTTACAAAGTAGTGTTGTCGAATCTAAGCAAAATATAAATCTGAGCCCCAGAATTTTTCAAATATCTCCATTCATGAAAGAATTACTTGTTTGCATCATGCATGACTATAGAAATGTTAACAATTAAAAGAAAATGGTTAAATTAAAACCTCCTTTTATTTAAAATATATTCTGTCTTCTTGATTAATCTTGTTTTGTTCTCGCTCTTAAGCAATGTTTCTCTTTCTAAGTTTTCCCTACCCAGTAGCCCCTTATGTCTCAGTGGCTTCACAGCCTTGCAGGAGGTGAACACAATTAGAAATGTTTACAATACAATCGGAGGTCTCTAATCGACTGAGACAGCTCGCTGATCCAACAGGTAGATTTTGGCACTAGGGTGCGTATCTGTTATGAACGGTGAAAGAGTGTTAATATCCTTGACATTATTGCATAGAGAGTGTACTTTTCAAATGTTTCAGGCAATAAACTTACCCGTCTCGGTGTAAGAGATGAATAAGTTATTATATTGGGTTGTTCGGAAAATAATGTCTGATTTTAGAATAAATCTTTTTATGTTCTTATATGAAGGGTGTTCCAATCACTTGGACCAATTTTAAATGTGAATTAAGTTTAAGCGTCTAATGAGTTTTTCTTTCAGATTTGGCAGACATTTGGGCGATATTATTTTTCACACATAATTGTCATGACTTAAATAACATGATCCAATGGAAAAATAAATAAATTTTCACCAATAACACTAATTTATTTACTAATGACTTTGATCCGACTTAATGAAACACACTTTATATATTACCAGATGTATAATTTTGTATGCATTTATATATGTATAATTTTTGTATATCGATTGCTATATATATCATTTTGCATTTTATATGTGCAATTTAGCATGTATTTTATTATGTATAATTTTGTATAAATTTTCATATGTATGATTTTGTATTTTTATAAAATTATGTATAATTTTGTTTGTATGCATATTTTTATAAGTATTTTTATATGGATTATTTTTATAGCTTCTCATTTTCTATGTATTTACACTTGTATTATTTTGTTTGTATTTCTATATGTACAATTTTATATGCATTTATATATATATAATTTTCTAAGGTGTGTTCCAATAACTTGGACCGATTTTAAATGTGAATTAAGTTTAAGCGTCTAATTAATTTTTTCTTTTTCTTTCAGATTTGGCGGACATTTGGGCGATATTATTTTTACACATCATTGTTATGACTTAAATAACATAATCCAATGGAGAAATAAATAAAATTTCACCAATAACACAGATTTAATTACTGCTGATTTTGATCCGTCTTAATGAAACACCCTTATATATAATCCGTCTTAATGAAACACCCTTTATTATTATAATAGTTGTACAAAATATGTTACTCATTCTTAATGATTAAAGTGTCCACCTTCATAATTTTTATATCAATCTCTTTCATAATTTAACTTTATCTAATCATTATATGCCCGTCACCTTGAACATGAAAAAAGAAGAGATGCGTTTACTTTCTGCATGAAGTCAAGCTGGGTCATAACGCTACTCAGACTGCTGCCAGCATTAACAGTGCATATAGTGGAGGAGCCACTTGTGATCAGACAGTACTTTTTTTTAAGTTCTACAGTGGGGATACGAACCTTGAATATCAAGAAGGCCGTGGACGTTCATCTGCAATTGACGATCAACATCTGAAAACACTAGTCGAAAAAAAAAACACTAACAGTGTCAGAGAATTGTCTCAGATATTGGACCATCACAAGAGAATTGGCAAGGTGAAGATACTCGATAAATGGGTTCCACATGAAGTCAGTGAAAATCAAAGAATTCGATGTTTTGAAGTGTTAGATTTGAATATTACATCTCAGAGATGGTCACCATTACGAACATGCTCGCTCATTTCAAACACACTTCGGCTTAGCATATCAACTGAAATTGCTGCGATCTTTACTACTGATGGTTTGTTTTTAGTTTTAGTGCCACGTCTGTGTGAGAAAGCACAACACAACTAACCATCAGCTGACCATCTCAGGGATGTAATATTCAGATCTTAGATAATATGTTGAACTGTTTTATATTAATTATGTAATAAATATATTCTATGTTATTTTATCGCATTTAAAATATGTCGGATCTATATGGGACGCCCTGTATATGCTTTTTATTGTGTCGTAATTTTATTCCCCCTACTTACCTCACTACTGTGGTCTTATGCTAGACGTTTTCATACTAAAATTCACTCAACACAAAGCCGTCCACCTAGAGGCTTAGCGTTAAAATGGTAATGGTGAATGGACATTATGATTTTTTAAACATTTCACCCCAAGCAAGGGGGGAGTGCCACTAGTATGCAAGAAATTATAGTGTAAGTGTAAGTAAGGGAAATGACTGGGTAGGGGGGATTTTCAAGAAAGGATAAAAAGAAGAAAGGAGGAAGACAAAAAGAAGAATGGGGATCAGGGCAACAGAGGATGTCGATTGAGATTACATTTAAATTTTTGAAAATTATAGTTATCAGGGAAGCAAATAAGGGAAAAGGGAGTTCCACTGTCGGGAAGTGCAAGGGCTGTTGGAGTAGAAGAGGCGATTACATTTAACTGTTTCGACCGTAAAAAGGTGGGACCGAGATGACAACGTAGTAACACGCTTAAATTAATGCAGCCAGGGCAACAGTGAAAACAGCTCGTCAGAGCAGATGGCATTAAAATATTTATAGAAAAGATAGAGAGAAGCCACGTCGTTGAAAAAAAGAACTGGAGTCGAGGTACCAAGTCAAGACCGATCATATTGCATATCCGTTTTGGGATTTTTTCGAGAACTTCGAGATGAACAGTGGGGACACTGGACCATATATGGCAATAGTATTCCATGCATGGTAGATTTGTAGCTGTGAAGAATGGATTCGGACGAGAAAAACCTTCTGGTAGGACACAGAGAACCAACTTTCCTTGCGGTAGATGCAGCTATTGATTCAATGTAGTTGTTCAACCTCAGGTCAGTGGAGAACGTAATACCAAGAAGGCGCAGTGGGGTGCTCTCGTGGAGTTGAGCATTAACCATTCTGATATGAGGCGGGGGCGTTTCTCTCTGCTGAGTAAATGACAGCAGTTTCGTTTTGGATGCATTAAAATTCACAAGCCATTTCCTGCCCCAGTCAACCACAGATTGGGGGTGGTTTCGAGACTAACACCCATGTTAACTTTGTCAGCAATGTCGGATTTAATATTGTTGAAACTTGGATAAGCATGGAATAATAATAATACAACACAAAATGTACGTAAACAAAATGTATTGAAACAAGGAAAAGGTACACAATATTTACAGTTAGTTTTGGTATATTCTTGGGAAGACTGTTCCTGCAGAATGGGTTGACTTAATCGCAGTCGGGCAGAGTCTCTCGATTCGATCTCTTAATACTACTCTCTCCCCCGTCTTCCGGTACCAACCCATATTTATATGGTCGGTACTCCACTTATGTAAATTAGGTGTATCGTACCACAACAAATATTGAGACAGGTGTAAATGCTTATAAACGTCTGCGTAGATGCCGACTTGAGACCTGATGACGTCAGGAAGATAATTGATGAAGATCAGAAACAGTGTAGACCAAGAATAGGGCCATGTGTTCGTATGCAAGTAACTCCTTCAGGACTACCTTCATTTCACGGTTAGAGAGAAATGATTGGATTAAATCAAACAATCGACAAGTAATACTGTATCCCTAAAGCTTATGTAGAAGGCCAGCATGCCAAACACTGTCAATCGCCTTCGATATATCTAGAGCAACAGCTCGAGATTCGCCGTTATTATCAAGAGTTTTGTATACATATTCAGTTATGGCCGTAAGCACATCAGCGGTAGATCGGGCAACGTGGGAACCATGTTGTTTGTCAGGTAGCAGCAGATCGTTGGGTAAATTTGCAGTTTAAGCCACGCACACCAATTTTAATTAAAATTTCCTGAAAATTTCCATTTCGGTGTAAGCGGAAGCTTAGTTAGTTAACGGCCATTTTACTAGCATTTATTTTATTTTGTTTTGTTTTTCTTATGTAAATGATCATGCTTTTTAAAACCCCAAATTGAATTTTTTTAAAATTGAACCATAAAATTGTATTTTTTTTATTATTAATTTCTTTCTAGCTTTTTTTTTATTTTGTAAATAATCATGCTCTTTTCAAATTTCGCGTAAAGTTTGCGCTTTACGGGCGCACTAATCAAGACAAGTGAAACTTCCGCGCATGACTGCTCGAGGCAAACATATGTAAACAACGCCAATAATGGCTGCCGTGTTGTAGCCGCGACGTGAATGAGTCCGAACTTTTATTTTCGATAACTACTAAACGGTAGATTTTCGCAAACCTTTGCTTTTATTTTCGAAATAGGCATGTAAATTTTCCACCGAAATGAAAATTTTCAGGAAATTTTAATTACAATTGGTGTGCGGGGCTTAAACTGAAAATTTACCGATCGTGGATGGTGAGATGCTTAACTACTTCGGCATTGATTAAAGCCTCGAAGACTGAAGATATAAATGAAAGCGAAGTTGGTAGGCGTGAAGATTAAAAGGATAACGACTGACCTTTGACTTGAAAAGGTTAAGAGAGTAGGTTTCAAGTAAGGACCTACGCAGAAGTTTGTTACAAAAGTGGCAGATTTGGGAAGAAAAGCGATCTAAGCGTGTGCGTCGATAGTGCAATGGATAGCGAATCGAAATGAGAAATCGAAGAGCCAGTCGGGTTTGTTACATTCACTTATACACAAATGCTCTTAGGAATAATAGGGACCCATCTCCTCCTGCCTATGGGCTAAATATTAGGTCTTGTATCTGGGAAAAGTCATTGTTAAAAAGTTAGAAAAGAATTACTCTCAAATCCAAAAAAAAATTCGCCTTTAATTAAAATTCAAAGGGTTGACGAGATATAAGAAAGAATTAATCGGCGAACCAAGTCCCTGGATTCATAATATATATACCCTTATTCGTTTTTAATTAATTTCGTTCATACTCATTTCGTCGATGTAGTGTAGAAAATCTTGAATTTTGTTCTCATTGTATCCTTATGCCATCAACTAAAGACAAGCCGAAATTATAGTCAATAATTATATGAAAACGAGTGGGTTCTACCGTTGTAAATGTTTCTCGATAATTGGATTTGTCATGAGATATATTGGCGCATGATCGTGCCAAATTTAGTGTTAAGACTGGTTATATGTTATTAATTATAAATTTGATTACAATCATAAGTAAACGTACAGAACTAGGTTCTTATCAATCACAGTCTTCCATACAATTATTCTATACACGCTATAAGCATTAAAATTAGTACACAAAAAATTGTATAATTCACGATTTTTTAAACGATCGTATACGTTATATAATTAAAAAAAATACCACATCCTTTCAGGTTAATACCTAAAATGACCTGGTTTCTTTTCGGGATCATGGCCCTCTATAGATACCCTTTTTAATATCAGTAAATTGCCTTGAAAGGGAAAAATACGGGAATGGTTACTTATTGCTTCCTTTACGGCTTTTGAATTCCGAATTAGGGCTTTAAATAATGATAATAGAGATAATTTTTTCTGATAATTAACCCATAGCTAGGGCGAAGAGGTGGATTCACATCTTTTCCAAGAGTATTTTCGAGTAAGTGAACATAATGAAACCGACTGGAATTGGAACTCGGCGCTCCGATTTCTAATTCCGAGCCGTTATACACTCCACCACCGAACATCCAATCTTACAGCGTTTGGTATTCCGAAATGGTCACTCATCCAGATACTGACCAGGCTCGACGTTGCTTAACTTCGGTGATCGTACGAGAACGGCATAAGATCAAAGATAAGAAAAATTATTAAACACCGTAAATTGGTAGATACAAAAATATAAAATATATTTTGGGGTTCTTTTTTGTTATATTTTTCATCACTTTTGGAGCTTCATTTTCTTTTTGCACCTTTGTCTTTGTTTTAATATATTTCTGTATATATTAATATATACTTTTAAATGTCTGTTTGTAAAGCCCTGAATTCAAAAACAGTAGAGAAGGTCATCAGAAATCATTCCACTATCTTGTCTTTCAGGGCTATTCACATATATTAAGTAAAGGAAGTAGTGAAGAGTCATGATTACAAAGAGAAAGCATATGTTATTTCAGGTCCTAACCGGGGTAGAAATACCCAGTTTTAAAAACCCTTGGTAATGTTAATATTAACTGTTTCCCCATAAGGAAACATTATACATTCATTGAACGAACAGCAATTATTGTTTTCAACCGAGTCATAAAGTCTTTCTCCTAAAACAATTTTTAGGAAAATAGGTTTTTTAAGTCCATTAGCTATTATTGGGGTTTCCTTTCTAACCTTTCATTTGAAATAGTGTGAAGTGTCAACATCTTGATTATATCAATATTTTATCTTCAAATAGCATCCGCTATCCATTTTTTAGTTTTGCTGCTGTTGGTAGTCTTCAAGCGATATGGTTACTCTTATTTGGTACAGTTCTTTGTTTGTGATACTGTATCGCCAGTTTACAATGTTCAAAGAAGGATGATCTTTGCCAAGAGCCTCAAACTTCCCTTACTCAAATCTTAATAAACGATATATATATATATATATATATATATATATATATATATATATATATATATATTCCTTCTGTATTTGGTACTCATCAGCAGTGCGAGAATTGAAATCCAGACAGTTATGTTATCAGCCAAACGTCATACCAACTGTTCCAACGGGCCTCGGTGACAAAGAGGTAGCGAATCAGACTCGATATAACGCCGCTCGATCACATATTCCGTGATGGAACTTATTCGAGTTTCTCTTTTACCCAGAGGATTTGCCTCCCCACGAAGCACGATGCGCACTGCTGATGAGTTCCAAATATCGGACGAAACGGCCTTCCAGTGCTTTCGGCATTCTGTTGAGGTTTCTTCTAGACTCGATGAATTACTTAATTATAATTATCTCAAATCCTCCTAATAATTTCTATCACTTGTATATCCTTGCTTGAACCGGCTTCTAATGCTCTGGATGGAGCGGCTTGGTGATAGTAGTCGTGGCTCGTGGGGGGGCACAGTCCTATGGGTGAAAGAGTGACTCTGATGATATGACGTTTGCCTGATAACGTAACTGTCTGGGTTTCAATTCTAGGTAATGGATGTACACTGCTGATGAATCCCAAATATAGGACGAAACGGCCGTCCAGTGCCTTTTGCATTCTATTGAGGTTTCTTCTAGACCCGATGAATTACTTTTATATATATATATATATATATATATATATATATATATATATATATATATATACATATACATATATATATATATATATATATATATATATATATATATATATATAAGCACTTTAACCATTCACCAAAACTAAAAAAGATTTTTAACAAAAATAATGTTAAGATCAGTTATAGTTGCGTTAATAACATCGATAAACCTATATACCAACGTAACAACATTATATTAAACGAATATATTTACAACAAAGGTAACGTTAATTTAAAAAGTAAAATGAAACTGCCGAAAAAATATGACCTGTCCCTTAAATGGTCAATGTATGACTCACAGTATTATATACCGAGCTAGCATACATTTCGGTAACAATGTTAAATTTTACTTTGGAAATTTTATTTCTACCATCATCGGCAATATAAAATACAAAATCAGCACTACTCTCTCTAAATATTTCTGGCAATTAAATAATGATAGTAATGCACCTCTTATCATCTGAGATATTAAAGCAAGAGGCAAATCTTATAACGGAAAAGGAAATAGATGTAACTTATGTATTGTTGAAAAATTAGGCTTGCGCAATCAACGTAGAGTATATATATATATATATATATATATATATATATATATATATATATGTTATACAGAAAATTACTTAACTGTAATTGTACATATCAATCCTTGGTGTTTTTCTTTTGCCCCCGACTTCGAAGTTTCGTAGAAACATCCACTTTTCAACAATACATATATTTTATATATTACAATACATACTATTTACTGAGTACAAGTGTTTGAGTTGAAACCCCTTTTTATTTTGTTTTCTTAAATATTGAAATTAATATAAACCAGTCTAGGTTGAGAAATCCTACTGAGGAAAAACATGCATACAGAAAAGAATCAAACCTGTAGCTTCTTTTTTTCCATAAGGGAATCACCCGTTTCGCGTGACGTTGCCAATATGGGCAGAGGAAAAAAAGTAATGCTCAATTACTTACTTGGTGAATAAACATCTCTCTTTGAGACTTCTCTGAATCTATATTTACTCGTTTCGTTTTCGTAAACGAAATATGAACAAAGTCATTTTTAAATGGATTTAAATGGGTATGTTTTTAATTCGACGTTGTTTCTTATTACTATAAACGTTATTTGTAAACACGTGTACCCACTAAAAATAACATTTATAGTAATAAGAGGAAAAGTAGTAAAAGGAAAAGTGAGTGCTAAATTAAAACTAAAACTAGAGGTTTCAGTGTGAGCGACAATAATAGGCTGTGGAGAGAGTGAGTGAGCGAGAGAAAGAAAAAAAATAAAGAAGAAAAAATTACGAGAAAAATATATGGAAGCAGACGACTGCTGCAGCTTCTGTTGCAGCTTCAACTATTTGATGTCCACTCGTTTCAGTGCGCATGCGCACTCCTTACACAATGATATTTTTTTTTCTGAATGAGTAAGTTAATGAATGAATACCGTCTGCAGTCAACGCCATATTACGTCAACAAATATTTTGTTTATCTATCTATCTATCTATCTATCTATCTATCTATCTATCTATCTATCTATCTCTCTCTATATATATATATATATGTGTGTGTGTGTGTGCGTGCGTGTGTGTGCGTGCGTGCTGAAATTTATCGGCCTAAACAAGAAGGGATTGAAAAAACATCGTATATATTTATCTCGCTCTCTCTCCTCCTCTCTCTCTCTTTCTATTTCTTTCTTTTCTTTCTTTTTTTTTCTCTCTCTCTCTCTCTCTCTCTATATATATATATATATATATATATATATATATATATATATATATATATATATATATATATATATATTTTCTCACTATCTACTGCATTTTAAATCTTGTAAAAGCTGTTTTGAAAGTCACATTACAGTATAGAATGTTTAGGATGTGGAATGGATAACGGCTTGGAATGAGGAATTGGAGAGAAAATTCCGATCCAAATTCTAACATTCACTTACGCGCAAATATATGTAGGAAAAGTATGAATCAGTCACAAGTATGGTTTAAATAGTTAGACTTCAACCCTGGAGAAATAAATTTTATCTCCAAAAGAAATTGTTAACGCAATATTCCCTCGCAAAAAAAGAATTATTCTTACAATCAAAAATTATGTCGCAGCTTTAAATAACCCACACAAGCCGTAATAAACGAAGAAATCAATCATTAGTGCAGCAGATCTGTTACATTTTTCAGATGTCATGTATCTTCAGCATGCACGCGATCATGGCTCTCCACATATTCCTTTCTTTTATTATTTGTGAATTCCCACGTATTCTTGGGAAAAAGAGTTTAGTTTTTTTTTTCCTTTGCCCTACACACGCTTTGGAATTCAGAGTTTTTCTTTTCTTAGACTGAACGCCATCCAAGGTTAGAGATTCCAGTTTACCCTATTATATCGCCAATAGGAGAAGACGGGGAAGAAAAGACGAATTCATTTTTTTTTTTTACCAAATATAACCTGTACGAAAGTGAACATAACAGACTAGCTAAGAATTTGATCTCTGCTTGCCGAATTCAATTCCCTTTTTGATATCCGCCATATTCCAAGATCACCAACGCCCTGAAGGGACACAGCACAAAGAAGAAGCAGAAGAAGAAGAAGAAGAAGAAGAAGAAGAAAAAGAAGAATGCATCTTGGATTTGTATATATATGCTTGCAATTAAAATAAATGTTATTTTGTGGTAAAGGATTTACGGCCATAACACATTGAAACACCGGTTTTCGTACGACCATAGACGTTAAGCAACATCGAGCCTGGTCAGTACCTAGATGAATGTCTGCTTGAGAATATCAAGTATGGATGTGCGAATGGTGTAATAGATAATGGCTTGGAATTGTTAATTCAAGAGCTTGTTGGGTTCATTATATTCTTTTTTTTTATTCCACGACCCCTGAGGGTCAACATGTGTACTGCAGCCGCAGTAGAAATGGAGTTTCTTGGGTAAGATAGCCTGACGGAGCCCAACCCTCTCTAGGCCGGTTTTAAATTCAGAGTTTTTATTATCCTACACTAGTTGCCCTCCAAGGCTACAGAACCCAGTTCTGTTCTGCTATTTACCCATAGCTGGGCAGAAAAGAGGATTCATACCTATCCCAAGAGTATTAGCTTTCCCAAGAGTATTAGCTCTCCGTTTCCTGTCCGCGCCTCATTATATTCACTTACGTACAAATAAACCTTTTCTCTCCCCAGCTATGGGTTAATTAGTATGGCTTGTATAAGTAAATTATTATTATCTCCAATAATTTCATACAATCTCAAAATATTACCTTACTTTAAAATAACTAGAAAAAGATTATGGTAATGTCCTAAAATATTTATAATAGGCGAGAAAAATTAATAATTCCTGTACTAAATTTTGAAACGTGTGAAATATTGATATGCAAAGTGGAAAGAGTTTTCATGTGACGCGTTTCGTCCTTTACGACTTTATTGGTACAAATATTTATATTGATGCGACTACACATGTGTATGGAGGAGATGGGACGCTGAGAATGTTATATTTAAATTTAAACGTTTTTTTAATAAATATTTTGGGTATATAGTTTAACTTATTCCATTTAATTTCTTTTTGTTTATGTTTTATCCATTTTGTTATCAAATATCCCACATTGTGATAACAGAAGATCTGTCAAGAAAGGCAATATGTTGTAAGAACTTGGACGTTAATTTCCTGTGGATGGTCCAGCGATTAAAGCACTTTCTATACATTTTCGTAAATTGGTTTCTCTTTAAATTCTCATGAACGTAAACTTTAGTCTAATGAAGTCCTAAAGGACAAAACGTGTCACGCGAAAACCTTTTCCACTTTGTCATAGTTTTCTATAAAATTCTTATTGCTATATAAACAATATATATCGTTTTCCCATATAAATATATGTAAATTTTAAGTTACAAAATAAAGATATCCTTATTTCATGCAGCAATCTCTAATTATATCTTCGTTTCAGTTTCTGTATTAAATACGAAATATCGCATCATTATTGTCGGGGTGAGGGCGAATAGAAAAACCCTGCACTATTTCGTCAAGTTTCGAACTGCCCTAGAAATAGGTTTATTCGCCAAGTTGGTATTGCTTTCAGAAGTGTAGGTGGTGCAGTCGTTAATAGCGCGAAAAAGGAAATAGATCGTCCGAGTTCGAATTGCGGCCGAGTTCGTATTTCAGCCGAGTTTGTTTTTTTTTTTTTGTTTTGTTTTTTATCATCACTTTCATCTAAATACTTTGGGAAAGGTATGAATACATTCTCATCAGCTCTGATTTAAAAAGCAATGCAGACTCAGTTTTCTAGCTTTGGTTGTCAACAAGTCTATAAGAAGTGAAAATTCTCATTTCAAAACCGTATATAGCCGTGGCAAAGCACATTCTATGTAGACAATGGAAAAATGATTCTGCAATTTACAATGAAATGCACTGTCCGACAATTATTTTAACATATTTTATTGTTATACGTTATCATAATAAAACATATTAGAATAATTGTCGGACTTTGTCCATTTGTGTATGACGCCATTTGTTTACGTTAAGATACGCTTCGAGCAGATATGGACGTCCGAGGGAAATCACGGGAAGTTTGTAGTTTAAACGCAGTAAAATCGACCTTGCTAACCAGATGCTTCCTTCGTAGCTAAACTGGTATAGAACGTCAGGCTATAGGACAGTTCCGTGTAGGATACAGTATCGATTCCTGTTGGAGGACGCACGTTTTTTATGAAATTTCTCGGACGTTCAAGCCGGTAAATGTTGTCAATACTGTTCATTATAAATAGAGTATTTACTTAAATACTTATTCATATATAAATAACGTATAACAATAAAATATATTAAAATTTACAATGACTATAATTCCGTGTCTGAAATTGCACATAACCTAAACCATTTATAACGTTTACATTCACTAATTGGATCTTTATATTATTGAATATACAGTTTCTAAAGAATTAATCGCTTTATATTTAGTCCTATATTTTTTATTACTGTATTTGACAGCATATAAGACGCATAGGTGCATAAGATGCACCCCAATTTTAGCAGGAAAGATAAAAAAATAATAGCAATTATTAAAATTAGTAAACTTATTAGTAAATGGTACAGCCTTGGCTATATTTATGAGGTTTTGGTTAAACAAGTCATGATTACAATTAAATGAAAAATAATAGAAAACATAACACGAGCCTATAAAAAATTTATTATATCTAAAGGTAAGAAAACAAAATAAAAATCAAGCAATTATTACAATTGAGCAAAACAGTAAAGTTACCATTAAAATTTTATTCATCTTCAAATCTATAAAATTCGTCGTCTTCGTTATCAAAACTGATACTCATTTTCAATAATACTATCATCGTAATTAAATAATGCGTCAACTTCCGTTCCATTAAGAGCATTGCTAATGTCACACTTTCACAACAATTTCTTGTCTAATATTATCCCAAGCTTGCTTCATCCATTCGCAGACTTGTGCAATGATGGGTCTTTTTATTCCTGTAAGTGTAAGGTCGGGATCAGGCATTGCCATTCACATATTCCATTGGTCTTTTATGTTTAAGTCTATGCTAATAGGAGTTGCCAGGTAACTAATTTCGGCCGACTATCGCGAATTTTAAACTTACATATGTCATATAAGAAGCAGGGGAAATTTAAAAGATATTTTTAGTTGAAAAAAGTGCGCCTAATATGCCGTCAAATACGGTACTTCAGACGTTTATTTTTAGTAAATACCTGCGTTTGAGTAAACGCCACGTTTTTTTAAAACATTATGTATTACGACAAGTCTGCGTACACGAGAAAAGTTAATGAAGAAAATGTGCTCTCCAACAAGGTTCGAACCTGCGTTCTTCGTATCTGTAATAATTATATTTTATTTCTCGCCATTGATGATTTTTCCTGTCTTTCTTTTTCGATATATCTTTTGCAATGGTTTTTATGCATCACAGCCGCTGCTATCCACATCGCTATAACCACAAACATCTCAAGTCACAACACATCCGTAATTATTGTCAACAACATTATCTTGTAACCCTAACTTGCACGCGGTCGCATTTCGAGTCAAATACTTCTTTTCTGTTTCTTCCCGTTTTCTATGCTCGCGTGTATCCAGGCTGGATTGCCATTTTTCCCTCGCTTTCTAAAATATATGCATATTCTGTTATAAGCGCACATTCTCTCCAATGGAAATGTATATATTTCACCCACGTCTTGATTAGTGACTGCCTACGAGGTTTAAAATCACGCCCACGTCTCTCGCCCACGCTTCGAAAATATCACATCGACGTTTCCTTGTAATGCGTTGTCTTTAGTTACGAATATGTTCTAAGAAAATACATGCAGATACGAAATCTAATTGGGAATAAATCAAACGAAATCCAAATTATTCAAACGAAGGTGTGTAGTGCATATTGAAAAACAATTATCGTCTATTTATAAAAAAAAACAAAAAAAAAACATCCGACATTTTTTTTTAGGGTTTTTTTTGGGGGGGGGCATTTCTCTTCTTCTAATTATTATTTTCAGTCAGATTTCTGCAAATAATAAGTGTGTGCAAATGTTACTAGCGTCCCAGCTTTTGAAAATTAAAGACAGAACATTCAGAGTACCAGAATTTAAAGAATAGACAATTTTGTACATTTTACGAGTAGTATAATGCAATTTTAAATTTAAAATTAAATTTTCTTTCCATCAACTGAAAGAACCTTTTTTTGCCTTCTATCACTAATGCTAACCTCCAGAAGCTTAACTCATTGCCCCTTCTAGTGATACGCTTTTCCGCTGATATCAAGTGGAACGATTATATTGAATCAATTGACATGTCTGCTGCTAGGAAAGTTGGTTCACTGTGTTGTACTACGCTGCGTGCCAAATTATTATCGAGATAACTTTTTTCTAATATTTCAAAAACCGTCCAATCAATTCACACAAAATTTTCACACAATGTTGGCAACACTAACCTGCGCAATCACTGAAATTTTCGTACTGATCTGCACAATGTAAACAAACTGGCGCATCATGAAGCGAAGATTATACGCCAATGTACGACAATTCAGGAGCAACGCTGAGTTGTGGAAAGCAATTCTTGACATATCTCGCGGCATTACAGCAGATGACATCCTACAATTAACAAATTCTATGGATCGTCGACTTCTTCAAGTAATTTCAAAACAGGGAAAGCTCATTCCCTATTAATTTGTTTAAAACTGTGCCTTTGTTTGTATCTGTTATTATTTAATTGATTATCTTATTTATTAGCTTCCTTTGATCATAAACATTCACGTGCAATATTAATAAACGTTTTGTTTGCTCAATTCTGGGGATTTGACTAAACCATTCTAATAATTTGGCACGCTCAAATCACCGTGCTGATAACAAATATGGCGCCAGTTTATTTACATTGTGCAAATCAGTACGAAAATTTCAGAGATTGCGAAGGTCAGTATTGCCAACATTGTGTGAAAATTTTGTGTGAATTGATTGGACGGTTTTTGAAATATTAGAAAAAAGTTATCTTGATAATAATTTGGCACGCAGTGTAGACAATTTATTTTCTCGTCAGAATCTGTTACACATTTATAAGCCTATCATTCCTCCATGTATTGAATAATGCTGTCACATCTGGTCTGGTGCTTTTGCTATGTATTAAGAGATTCTTGATAAAATACAAAGAAGAGTCTGCAATGTTATTGATCCAGACCTGGCATCTTGACTTCAGTCATTTTCCCACTCACGTAATGTAGCTTCACTGTACCTTTTCTACATATACTTTCATGGCAATTAGTATAAAAATAGTCAATAAAAAAAACTTGTTTTTAATTATCTTTTTTTACAAAAGTAAATCGAAAAATGCAAAACAAAATAAATCAGTTTTTGTTTTAAATAATTTCTAATAAATTATAATAAATTATAAATTATTAAGTTTTAAATTATTTCTAATAAAGTAAATCGTAATGTAATTTATTCTTTTAAATGTCAATTTCCTTTATAAAAAAAAATAAATTTCTTTACCATTTCCTTTATTAAAAATAATTAAAAACAAAAAATAACTGGTTCATATTTTACATCATCATCACTTGGCCTTGCAAAACGAATATCACGAGGGATCCTGTACACGTCGCTTGCAGGCACGTTTGTGACTGAGAAGTCCAATGTGGGACAGGTATCCTCGGCCGTAGTAGTTGCAACTAAAAGTCTGGCCTGGGCTCGAGGACATAGCATTGCAGTACTTCTTCCTCTGAGGAAATGATTGGTAGACGCGAACGTCTCCCTCAGGCCTGTGCAGTGGAGTTTTTAGATGAAGTGCAGTGTGTCCTTTAGACCCGGGAATCGATCCGTCATGGCCTAGCAAGCTGGGACGATGACAGTGAAGTCCCCGGATCGTAGGTTTTACATAATGCTTATTGCATAATGCCTATTCTAATGCCTTATCTAAAGAACAATATTCGCTAATTAACGTTTTAATCCTTAATAAATTACTTTTATTCGGTTATGAAAAAAAGTTATGTTTTCCTGGTGCTGAGTCGTCTCGGTCCTGAGTTGTCTCGGTCCTGAGTTGTCTCGGCGCTTAGTCGGCGCTGTTGAGTTGATGGTGCTGCATAGAAGACGTACCGGATGCTTCTGTAGGATTTCATTCCTTTTCGCTGTAATTCTGCTGTCAATGTCCAAGATTCTCAGGCGAAGAGAAACATTTAAGGCAATGTTGGAATAAATATTCGGATTTTTCAGTGCTCTATTATCATCGTAGATTTTCCTTCCTTCCTACTGTAACATTATTTTTCCACTCTATTAATATCTAATGTTTAGTATTATTTATACTCTGGGACGAACTGGGATCAAAATGTAGTATCTGTTCTCCTTATCTTGAATGGTAATACGAGCCGCTTTCTTATGCAGAAAGATTGGGTATTCATTTACCGAGTAGCCAGTGCTATTCACGTTACACTCTTTCTTCACTATTTGGTCATCGAGCTGGGATCAAAATGCAGTATCAGCCTTCGGGCGGACAAACTACATCTTATTTCTCAAAGGTGGTTCTGTCTTCGGAGTGAACACGGCAAATAAATGACGGATGCCTGGTCATGGGGATTCCAACTCTTCGGCAGCACCTCACTTGTTGTACCGAAGAGGGAGGTTCGGTGGAATAGTGATACCAGCATAATGTTAGTTGCGGGTCTGGACAATTTTTGGCCTTAGTACATGTGCACTCTCTTAATCTCCCCACTTTAAACCAGCTTTTTGCCATATCCCATCACCATGGGAGTAGGGCACGAGCAAATACCAACTTTAGTATTTGTTCTCCTGATCTC